>JAQIWH010007804.1:0-10970 GCA_034695005.1 Cryptops parisi | reverse complement strand
TTGCCAGAGTGCTGATTTAAAAGTTTCGTTTTACATATTATTCTTTTTAGGAAAAACCCTTAATAAGGGGGCAAAACGTTCGGTTTCTGGAAAAACCCTAGTAGATTATATCAAGTATATTGTTGATAGAAATGCTACTTAAATCATTACTATCTTACTTATGATCTCATCTTGCTATGTAATATTTTAACAGTATAATTTATTTTTAAAAAAGCCCTTAGTAAGGGGGAGAAACGCTGAATCGTGAAAAAAAATAGTTATGTTAAAAAATCACTATTTTTTGATATTTTGCTTCCTGTCTTTAATTATATTTTAAAAATACGTACCAGTAATTTTTCATTTAAAAAAAAAGCCTGTAGGAGGTAAGCGAAACGTGGACTGAGGTTTAAAAAACATTTTTCGTTAGTATCGAGAGAATGCTTACACGAGTACATTTCAAATCACTTGGAATATTTGAAATTCATAATTTGATGCAATCTGAAATAATAATAATAATAATAATAATACTTTGTATTTTTGCAAAGTTTTATAACTAAATATTGTTAATTTAAAAATTGTTATTTAAATTGCCTCACATACTTTTCGTAACCTTTTGAATGTGAAAAAAAAAACTGTCACGAACGAACAATTGCTACAAAAAAACACACTTTTGGCGACGAAAAAAATTCAATAGGATGACACTTCGATTGTTTACTCATTCGTCACTATAGTGATTTTGAAAAAAAACTTTTTTCCATACCTCAAATAAAAGCAAACTTCACCCAAAAAAACATATCCTCGAAAGTAGAGTTAAAACCTGCTACATTCATTCTCCTCAACTCATTTCCCCCCACTTTTTTCACCTCTTTACGCCCAAGAGCGAACTGAATTTGCCCAACACTACTTTTTTCCAGTTTATTTAAAAAAGAAAAAAGCTAGTGATGGAGTGGTATAAAGAAGAGGGTTTTATAGGGCGCATTTCTAATGTTGCTAATGAGTAGACGCCCACGCCTCGTCCCCAGGCTTCAATTAATAGAAAAACGCAGGAAGGAAACGCATTAGGCGACATGACACTTGTGGAATCACTTTGATCTTCCGGCCAACTTCATCATCATACTCGACAGTCTTTAGCTATTGTTATGAGTTGACTTTTACTTCTTTTTTTTTTACCCTCTTTTTACTTCCCTCGTTCATCCCCTCTTTTTTTTTCATTCATCTTTAGAAGTTGTGTGCGTTTTTTGTGTATGTGTGGTGAGGAGTTGTTTTTCTTGGAAGTTGATTTTTTTTTCGGGGGTTGAGCGAAATTAATCTTTCCATTAAATATAAGCGTTCTTTTTACGCTGACGTCATGATCCTCTTTGCGCAACGAAAAGATGAAACGTAAGTTTGTTTGTTATTTTGAAACACAAGTTTATTGTATACTTTTTTATATTGGGGTATATATGATCGGGTAGAGTGATTGGTAGAGACGTAACAATCTAACTTTGGTAATATAAACACTCGTTATTTTTTAATATGGAGTAGATGATGAGAGTGTAGATGCAAACAATTGCTAAATAACAAACCATTATTCGAAGAGAACGTATAGGTTGCCATTGAAATGGTTTATAACAAATTTATATATGGCAGTGTTATTTTGGAGGGATATTGTACAGAATACGCGATGTGATTGTACCTTTATGCATTTAAAATTCCAGAACTTAAAAAACAAAAGAAATAATTTTTAATCCGTGTTTTTTTTTTAATTTGTGTAAAAATTAACATTTCTAATTTGTGTGAAAATTAATTATTTTAAAAATCATTAAAACACCAATTTTAATTTGTTTTTGTGGTGTTTGTAAAAAGTAAGCGATTCAACGATTACATTTTTACGAATTTGTTTTTGTACTGTAACCTACCGGGTGGACCAAAATTATGCACCTGTTTAAAAATATGAATATCTCCTGAACGGTTTGGACTACAGATTGTAAAAAACAAGTGAAAGAAATTTCATTTTACGTTTTTTTTAAAAATGTATAGGTTTAGGATCCTACATTAATTTGGAGTAATGGACGTTTAAAAAAATAAACATACCCTCAAAAAAGTTATCAATATTGACTCATGCGAAAACTATCCTCATGAGCTGGCTTCAATTTATGCTTCAAGGTATTACAAAAAGTAGAAAGTCGCGTTTTGACAACTTTTTTGGGGGTATGTTTTTTTTAAACGGTTATTACCCATATCCAAATTAATGTGGAACCTAAACCCATGCAATTTTAGATAGAACATAAAATAAACTTGTTTTCATGTTTTTCAAATCTGTAATTCGAACCGTTCAAGAGATAGCCTATTTACATTTTTAAATAGGTGCAAAACACTTTGGCTTATCCGGGGTATATTATGGAATTGTAATAGTTGAAATGTCACGTGATTTGATATTACAGTGCTAGGAGGCTACGTCTAGGTCCAAAATGCCGCCATTTTCTCATTTGTTTATTCTTTGGTTCGGTTCTAATTGTTGTCATGACGTGAAAAAGTGACAAATAAGCATTTTTTTCTGATTGGTGTTTTGGCACTTAAATTTTGTCTCTTAAAAGTTACTTAATTTTGCGTCTTAATAATATTTTGTACATTGATTCATAGTGTTTAAATGCATAAAGGTACTGTTGCTAAACAACAAAGATAATAAGTGGCGAAATCGTAATTATAACACACTTGAATTCTTAATGTGAACCAACAACATTAATTTCAGCAAACGTAATTATCAGCTGCATTATCTCCCCTACATGTATATATATGTAGAGTCACGTGATAAGTTTGTTCTTGTTGAAGCTGTTCGAAAACAAAACTCTTAGCATTTCATGTTCACACCCTACGAAAGTATAGGGTAAATATTGAGACTAACTTCAGTAATGTGTGCTTAGACGAATGGTTTGTCTGCCAATGATTTCTTCGCTGTCATCTTGGGAAAGAGAATTTTCTCTATACAAATCGCTATCCGAAATGGTGAGTGCTGGTGGAGGGGGTCGTTTTGGTCGTTGTCTGGAAGGAGTTGAGGCTGTTGACATAAAAGAATCTTCGTCGGGAGACTCTTTTCTTCTTCTCAGGCCTCTTCTGCGTCTGGAGGAAGAAGAATAAGGCATTCGGTAGACTTCGAAAAAGCGTTCATCCGGAGATGATGACAAACGTGAAAATTCTTTAGCTTTGTGGGAGGACGTTCCTTCTATGGAGATATCTGAGGAAATGTCCAAACCACTGCTGGTGGACAAGTTGGGACTTTTGTTAGCCATCGTTGACAACTGTCCCCCTATATTCTCTTCAGCATCTTTCAATTTATCGATGTCGCCGGTAGATGCAGTCAACACTGGTGGCGGTGGGCGTTTGGGTCTTAATCTTGGAGGTGCCACTGGCGAAATGGACAGTTCACAAGTGGCGTTGATGTGTTCTTGTTCTGGTTCGATTAATCTGACTTCTTTTCTGCGAGCTCCTTGAGGACTCGGTGTGGGGGTACGATGATGATTATCGTGATGATCGTTCTCTAAGTTGTCCGCAACTTGTCGGTTGGCAAAATTGCTCAGATGCATGTTGTCGATACTCTTGGCAAATTCTACAGTCGATTTGGAAGGCTGCGATAGGTTGAGGCAACCGTGACTTCCAGCTGAGAAACGAACTGGCGCGTGTCTCCGACGTCTCGCTGGAGGACACGGCTCTCCCCATTGAAGACTGTCGTCGCTAAACGTCTGCGACCATAGAGAAGTTCTTTTCACCAGAACGTCTTCAATCTCGTCTCCCCGGCGCTCCGGAATGAACTGCGTGACGTTGATGGCACCCATTTGCTCTTCGGGGGTCTTTCTCATATGGAAAGGAAACGGTGGTCTCGGTGGAGGTGTCCTCGGCGGAGGTATCGAGGACACTTCTTCCACTTCCTTAAGCGCCGGGGGTGGAGTTTCCTTGTCGTTCACGTCTATTTCTTCGCTTTCTTTCGGGGTGCTCGCCAATGGGAACAAGTTCTCTTTCACTTGAGAGCGTTTCAATTCCTCGTCCGTTTTGAGAACTCGGAGGACGTCCCCCATGTTGACGGTGCCTTCACTGCATCGCTTCCTTTTGATCAGTTCGTGAACTAGGGCCGGGGTGCAGTTGGACGCTTTGGCCAGTAGAACGATCGGATCGACCATGTATACTTCTCGATGACTGTGCGACATGAGAGCACAAGCTTCTCCAATCGAAGATTGTGCTCGACGACGAAAGACCACACTGTCGGAACGTGGAAGGGAACAGCGACTGGCCAACTTCCAAACGGATGGTTCGTGCTCTCCCCATCCTGGCAAGTTGCTCTTGCTCCACGAAGATGACCAGCCTTCACTGCCATCACGTGATGATGGATAGGCTGCAGCAGCACTTCTGCTCCGAGGTGGAACGTGCATGATCTCTGGTTTCCAATTGGATGAGAGCTTTCCAATTGGTTTTTATATGTTGAACAATTGAACCTGTTGAATGAAACAACACATTTTGAGATATTATAACTTTCGTTAACAAACGTTACTCCTCTTATAAGCTTATGTATTTTTTATATTTCTATATTTTGTGATCAAATGACGCTATGATAACTTATTACGTAACAGATTTCATTAAAACGTTTACATTTCAGAAATCCAAGTATAGCCTCATGTATACACATTTAGAATTTTTACACTGCGCAGAATATAATTAAAGTACACTACTGTATTTACAATTTTTCTTCACATTTTCAAATTTCCAATTCACTTGAAATATTCCAAACATTATGCGAAGAATCTTTTTTGATTACCATTCCAACAAGTTGCATTAAGATAATGAGATGTGATTTCATGAAATATCTTATTAAAACAATAAACTCTTGAGTCTAATTTAAGGTGGCTCTTGAGCTTGTTGGTTAATGTAATATCATTGAATTAACACTAAACATGATTTTGTTTTGTTTTCAATAAATCTAAACAAATTAAAAATTCGTTTTGTTTCCAATATACTAGCGTACAAGACATGTTTCGTGGAACGTTACATTTTTAATTTTATACGTCTTATTATTCTTAAACCACCAATTTCACTTTTCTATAAAACTGGTGGTTTAAAAATAACTTCTCGAAACATCTTCACTGAGAAACTTTATTTACAATAATTTTGTACCGTACGATAAACAAACTCTTTTGACTTGCTGAAACATATAAACCAACAAGACATAGTTGAAATAAACGGTCTCAAAACATCAAACAGATACGAATGAAGTAATCGAAGGGCCTGGTGTAAAATGGTGTTAAGTAACATTTTTACAATTCGAGGAAAAAGTGTTTAAAGATCTGAACTTACTTTGCTGTCTATGGGCTACTTCACACTTCTTGCACTAATATATTTGCGCATATTGTTTGTTTGCTCAAAGTTATGCGTTGGGAAGGTACAATTGTACCTAACACATTCGAAAATGCTTCTAGGTCATTTTTGTACAAAAATGTTATTTTAACACTCTTTTTACACCAGGTTCTTCAATCGTAATTATTACAGTTACAAGTAATTTGTAACCTGTTAATTCGATCTTAGTGTACTAAAGCTAATGCAGCATGGGTGCACAAATACTTTCAGCTTAAAATCCAAACATTTCGAACTATTTTTGCCAAATTTAAACTCGACTGGAATGAAAATAGGTTGCGTAACACTTCAACGTCCATCAGTAAACACATCGCTTTTACCTTGAGGTAAAGTTGAATCTTGTTGTTGTTGTACTTTAAGATGATGAGGACTTGTTGCAATCCGCGGTCACAGCCTTTGCGATCTCTAGAATCTTCTGTTTCTATACCACGTGATTATTGCGAAATATTACAACTTTTTTTATACTAATACATAAAGAGCAACAATTGTAAACTTCTTTATATCACCGTTCCGAAGATCGGATGAGGTATTTTTAGAGATCTTCACAGAGAGACCCGGATGTTGATTCCCTCTGGCGGGAGAGAGTTGGGATAATAGTTGGAAGAGTTGGGTTTTTGCATCGTGGCCATTTCTTTTAGAATGTTTCTTTTTTTATATAGATATATATAAACTATGATTTAAAAAATCGTAGACCCTTTTTTTATATTATCGATGAAAAATTTTGGTCTAGAGACCTCTATCGCTACATTTTCTAGTTTCCTTCCTTTTGCCCTCATCCAATTGGAGAGCTTCCAGAGACTACGATGGCCCATTGCCGAGATAAGAAAGAAACGCACAAAAAAAAATTGCAGGAAAAATAAATAAAAGGGAACAGTGGGAGAGTGAAAACACAACTGGCACCAGCCGAGATAGAATTTGGTGTTTTCTTCTCTTTTTTTTTCAAGATGGGCGTCTTAACGGATCTATAAAGCACCTGTGAAGAAGTGGGATGACGTAGAAACCGGAAATGGAAACTTCTTTTCGCCGATTTTTTTGTGCCTGGTCAGGTTGTTTTTTAATATCGTGCGTGGGTGGTGGGAGTGAGTGAACTAATTTTTCTACGAAGACAGTTTTAGATCTCGTGTTCCCAATTCAATAACAAGTCTTAAACAAAATTCGTTTCGCAATGCTGATGTAATTTCCAACGCAGGTGGAGATTATTTTTAAAAAATCACTAAAAATCGTGAGCGTGTGATTTTATTTCAAGTTCTAGTACACAATTCCTCGTATAACACGATTCTTTTCTGGTTTGTATATTTTGAACAAACCGAAGTTTAAACTATGCAGTATGTTTTCAACTGGTTTGATTGTGTATGATTGTTTAAACTTTGTCGTTGATTCATGTGTGGTCTGCGTTGTGTGAAAATTTCGCATAAATTTAAAATTGCATATATTTTGCATATATCGAAATTTCTCTAATATGGCAAAAATACAAGAAACGAATTCGTTGTTTTTTGTCCACCATCTCGCAAAATCGCGTAATAACAGTTTTTTTCGCATATAACGAAACATTTTCAAGAATTTTCTGTCGCATATTAGCGAAATCGTATATAAGAAAAATGTTTTTTCATACGCTTGCTTGTAATTTTTAATCTCGTATAATGTTGAAATACAGGGTGTTCCTAGAAGGTTTATTCGAATGTTAATCACAGATGCTACTCGTGATTAAAACGTCACAAAACAAAGCAAAAATTTTATATAAAAATGGGTCCGTAAATGCATATTAATTTGCATATGTACAGCGATTATGAGATACATAAGTTTATTAAATTACTTGACTTCTTTGTTTTATCTTAGAAGGGAAGCATTTCCGGACCCATGTTTATCTGAATTTTTTGGTTTATTTTGATGAGTAGCGTCTTTGGTTAATATTTGATTAGGAATAACCTGAAGGTATATGATTTATTTCAGTACAGATTTGTTATATCAATAAAAAGAAAATTGTAGTTGTTTATTTACTAAAGAGACTCCAATAATTTATTAAAATTTTTTTTAGGGATGATGTGTTAACATTGTTGCTTAAATATTTACAATTGTCGTTTAGTAAACAAGTTGTGTTTAATGAACGATATCTACAGTGAACGGAAAATAACATCGTTTAATTTGCATAGTTAACTTTTTTTATTCATGATTTTGTTGATTACTTTCGGAGATAGTTTTCCTTAAGAAGAAAAAAATAGTTATACAAATTACGACAAAGACAACCAAAAAAAAAATTATCTTTATCACAGGGGAGGATTCAACCCGAAATTTATCGGCCACAGAGTTAAATACGTAGTAAAGCTCTTTATTTACCATAAAAAAAAAATTTTGTACTAAAAAAAAAAAATAAAGAAGAAAACGAAGAAAAAAATTAAGAGAAATACCTCTTTTCTCCCTAGAAAAGTTGAAAAAAAAAATTAGGAAAAAGACGAAAAAGAAAAAAAAACAACTTTTCGGAACAAAACCCCGGTCTCTTTTATTCGCCTAATTTGCTGTCATCTTCATTTGTTAACGAAGAAGAGCAGGACTAACGGAAATGAACGGGCGACCATTTTGAGCCGAAGCAGAAAAGTTGTTCGCCAAAAAGAGATTTTTCGCCTATGGAAGAAGTGTACGGTAAAAGAAGGAAACGAATAGGCGTCGGAAGGCGAGGTGACAGATGGCGGGAGTTTGGCAGTGAAGCCTACTAGTACGGAAAAGGAATGTGGGGGTCCGTTTGGTGGGAGGGGGGAGGGCACCGCGTTGCTCTCTAGTTAAGGGAAGAGATTAATCGCCGACAATAACTCGGGCCGGGAGATTAGCTGATCTCACGGACGCTCGGGCGCCATCGTTTTTCCAGCCGCAATTAGCAGCTTTATCACAGGACCAGAATGCGGGGGCTGCAAGACAAGCCTAATCCAGCGTGCAGATTGACTGCTGCCTTATGTGAGAGAGCCTAGGGAAAGTGAAAGCTATATAGTCTTCCTAGGGTTTTGTTTCGATGATATGGATGGTTAGGACCTTGGCTCGATGATGATGATGATGAGAGTGGGTGGTAAAACAAAGGACAATTTTGTTGTTTAGTTTTGGGACTTTTTTGGCTCTGTTAGATTGAAAGCTGGTGTCACCAGAATGTGGTCACAGAAGTGTGTGTTCTTCGTCGTTGGATGTTGTAATTGTTGTACCGTATTTTTGCCAAGACACACTCAAATATGAGCCGTCTGAAGCCAAAGAGAACTGACTACAAATTTTCGTGTTTGATTATTATTGGTCTAACATAACATTCGCCCAATCTAGATTTCGCTCACAATGAGAACTAACATCCATTGTTCACATGAACGTCATATAAGGCAAAAATAGCTTGTGGTTTAGCATAGGTTGTAATGCTTGATCAATTCTATTTTATTAATTTCTTCAAAAATGTTGGTTAGTTCACTTTGGCTTCAGACACCTCATATAAGACGCACCCGAATATGACACGCGACTTTCATAGGTTTGAGTAGAAGATGAATTATATAGGACGCACCAGATTATAAGACGCACACATGAGATACACCTAAGAAACAGCTTACTGAACAATGAAACTTAAGCTGTGAGTAGTTCTAATCTAATGTAATGTATTTTGTAATAAAGACACTAAAGAATACCGAAGACCCACATAACACACCCACTCATATATTTTTGTTATATTCTACTGGTAATATAACAAATAATGACTTTTTGTTATACCTAGTTGTTTATTATAATAAGAACGTCCACGAATATAAGACGCAGCTAAGGAAAGCCTTGTGTAAAATCTTGTATAAGACGCAATCTTATATTTGCGAAAATATGGTAATGTGTTTCAGAAGTATGAAACAAAATGGCGAATCTAAGGTTGTAGTATTCATGTACAGTATAGGTGTACATGTTTATGGAGAATAAATATTATACGTTCTGTTCAACAATGCATATCCAAAATAAGATAGTTGTAACGTTTCGAAAGTTTGTTTTAGTAACAAGTTGAACGATTTGAGGGATGTGATTCCACGGCTGTGTAAGTTATGTGCTACCAATTAAAGTGTGAAATTCACTAATTGAAGGACTTTGAGTGATATAATGATAAGCCAAATTTTTTCCTTTAAAAATGACCATTTTACATCAAACTGTTCCTCATCAGTACTGAATTTTTCTAGAAAATGGCAATAAAATGACATACGTTTTCACATGTAATATTCCAGATTAATTTGAGGAATTGCTATTTTTCGAATTGACGATTTTGGATATGTACTACAGTGAAGTAATTCGTAGGTGATGAACTACAAACATTCGGACCTATAACACCTTCAGTCCAGTTGAACTTTTGTTTCTTGTTTTTGAACTTGTTGTTGTCACAACTCGTTAACATAACCAACTAGTCATTGAAATCAACGCTTTCATTCCTGCAATTCGTTTTCACACAAACTTCGCTCTCAGTTGGCCTTCCCAACTTTGGCTCTTCTTTTACATTTCGCTAGGAGTAAGTAAAGAGAGAGAGGGAAAGAGAAGGGGGATTGATTTACTTGTCTTCCTTTTACGTTATCCCCGCCCCCATTGGCGCCCCCCTGTTTTTCCTGAACCGGAAGCGCGCATTGCGGTTGGGGCGCCATCTCTTTTCAGAAGAGGGAACAATGAACGCGTGCGTCACGCAGATTCATGGCGCCTCAGTTCTCAGTATAACGCGTATCCAACCCTCCCCCCTTCTATCTTCTTTTATATATATATATATAAACACCCCTCTACAGACACCGTCCGATTAAACCTTAGACTCTTCCTTTCACTTACTGATTGTTTTCCTCTGCTCTAATTTGATCTTGTAGCTTTTATTTTTGTTTTTGATAGATACTCGTTATTACGCGAAGTACATAGTGAAGAAAAATTACCACGTTTCAGGGTCGTTATTTGGTTTGTTTTTTTAAAGAGATCTGTTAGAAAAGGTTGTGAGAGAAAACAGAACAAACAACAATTTCTTCGTCTTCTGCCGAATGTTTCGAGTTGATTTTTCTTTTTGGAGGGGGGTAGTTGTCTTAGAATGACAGTAATTTTGTGATTGTGTTTAAATGAAAAAGACATGTGTCGGTAGTAATGTCTTTTTTGGTGTTTAACGTGAAAAGTAGCAGTTAAACATGACTAAAAATTAAGAGTTAAAAGAATTTACATATTTTAAGGAAGTAAAATTAAAGACAACGTGAAATATGAGAAAAATAAAAATTATTTTGGTGATTTAATTATAAGGTGTGTTATACAAAAGGTGTGTCAGTTTAGCATAACACGCAATATTAGCTTTTCACTGTAATTATAGTTTCTGTAATTTATTTTTTAGTTTAAAGAGTGCGCATTTTTAGATGGAATTTTAAATAATACTAACAGGTAAAATTTGAAAATATTTTTCAAATATTTGAAAAATATTTGAAATACTGAAATTTTATTGCAAATAACAAACATTTGGAAAGATTTCTACCAAAAAAGCTGACATGAGCACCAAAAAGTTGCGAAACGACACTCTCTGGTTGGCAATACCATCGCCAGAGATAGCTCGGATGGGCACCACCATGTTGCCCGGAAAAAGTCATTCAGACTCGGCTTGGTGGTCG
>JAQIWH010007803.1:0-10973 GCA_034695005.1 Cryptops parisi | reverse complement strand
TCCTGATTGAGTTTCTCAACCCTTTCTCGTCATGTCCCAGAGACGTCGTGACCAAACGTCTTTCAATCGCTTAATCGCTACCATGGAAGCAGCACTCTCCTTCAGCCAAACAATAAAGCCTAGTTTTAGACAATGGACAACTTTTCCCATTCATTCTTTATTTATCCGTTGAAGTAGGGCAATTTGTACTAATCATGTATGACGATTTCAAAATAAACTTTGCAGCCTATTCGACTAAAAAAAAATATCATTAGATGAACAAACTAATTTCTGCAAAGGAAATGACGTCCTAACCCTTTTGTTTCGCATTAGGTTTCTAATAGCAATGAATGACAAGAGTTATGTACCGGTACTGAAAATTTTAGGCTGCAACGACGAGAGAGAGGAAATTCGAGCGTTGCGACTTGCGAGAGATTTCATTTCAGCCAAATGTATCGTCATGTCATCATGTAAGGCTTTCTTATCCGAAAGCCGATAAGAAAGCTTATACCGTACCGTACTAAGCTTTCTTGTCGGCTTTCGGTGACTAGCTCGATAACATCGATACGTAACAAACCTATCCTAGAACCATCGGTGAGTAATCGGTTCGATAATCGTAATGATGCTCAAGGGCCAAAATGAACAACTTTATTGGCTTGGCAGAATGATCTTTCCTTGCGTTTTCATTCTTAATGGTAGTATTGTAACATAAAATAAAAAACAGACGCGTGCAACTCATCATCACCCTCCCTCTGTCGGTTATTTCACTACGAGTCGGCCGATTTGAAATATAAAAAAGCTATGTCGCTCGCGCTCCTTCGCAATGATATTTATTCGGTGCCTTGCTTCGTCAGCCGGCTCCTCTTCTTCACGATGATTGTCATCCTTTCTCAGTTACTTTTATCCTTTCTCACTAAGCTAAGAGATATCCGTCTCTTCCTTACTCACAGCCAGCAGCAGGGCATCGTGCTGCCCGTGACCGTGGTTTCACATCACCAACAACGAGTAAATAAATGCCCCCAACCAGAAACAGAATACGCACCATAAAAAAATAAGTTACACCAAGTTTTTGTTTTTCATTTTGAACCCGAACCACAACAATTGGTTTCTGAATAATTACGGTACCGCCGCATGTCGTTCATGTGGACTAACTCCAGTGGGCAGTTTATTATTTTATTCATTTACTTATTACTGTAGAGAAGAGAACAGATCGTGAAATGGGAAATTAATGGCAAAACATATCACCGGTAGGTACATACAGATTCGAATAAATAAAATAGATGTAAGGCTTAATCGTTGCGAAAAGCTGAAAAAGAAAAAAAAAAGAACCGGGGAGGAAAATCAAATCAAAGTTAGGCCTACTTCCATGAGCGTACCGTACGAACTGACACGACACGACAGTCCAACATCTGTCCTATAACAACAATAGGAGTCGTAATAAAACCAAAAAACATTGCGAGAACGATAAAAGCTAATTGATCAGTAAATCGCAAAATTTACTTAAATTTTATATGGAAAAAAGATTATCCGTGTATATAAAAAAATCACAGTAGGTTTACAGTAAAAAATTATAATAACAGCAAGATGTTATTTGGTCCTCTACTAGCCTAAAAAGAACTCGATTTGTTTAAATAAGTTAATGTTGATGCCATGTCTCTTGCTTCATTGCTTTGTTGGATACCTTGGCTCGTCAATAAATTTTATTTTATTTTATTATATTATATTTATTTATTTATTTATTTATTTATAAATAAATAAATAATTGTTTTATTTAGAAACAATCCAAAAGGATCACAATAATATATGGTATATTATATGTAAGTGCCAAAAATTCAACAAAAGTTAAAACGAATGATGTTTAAAACCTATTCCCCTGCTACTAATAGCTCAGAAGGGGCAAGATTTCAGATTCTTTTAGGATCCTAAGACAGCAAATAAAGCAGCCATTCTAGTACATTATCAAATAGATTTGACATAAAAGTAAAATAATAGATGTAGTATAAAAAAAGTAATAATAATAATAATAATAATAATAATAATAATAATAATAATAATAATAATAATAATAATAATAATAATTACACCTAAAGATCTCAGAACATATTTTCGGTACCGGTACATGATTTTATAGGTCCAAGACGTTCGTTATTTTATTGTTTATTGTAAATTTCATAGAGACAAAATACAGATAAACATATTAAGTGTCATGCAAAATATTTGGATGAAAACTTTTTTTCATCCAAGTGTATACAAGTTTTTTGTATACACCATTTTATACGAAAATAAAAGTTGGCTCCATCTCCATGGATTCCTATTTCAAATTGGTATCTTCTGCATTGTCTACTATTAAGCATCAAGACATCAATTGCTTCTCGTTCTACCGTTGATATATTTAGGTTTTAACATTTTTGCTATTGAGTCGCGTAAGAATGTTACTACGGTACTGTACCAAGTCCATAGACGTAGATGAGCTATGAGTTTTATTGTCCTTGTCAATTGTTTTTATTTTGACTGAATCTTTGCCTGATTCGTTAGATCTTGAACCTCATTTGCCGCAAATAACAACAATTTATGGTAACTACTATTTTTTCGATAGCTAATGGAGGAGTAGTGAGGTTAAAGCTGCTACTTTCGCCCCGCATAAAAAAGGAAATGGTGAGAACAGCGGCAGACGTGAAGAGGAGTAGAGGCAGGCAAGCGTGCGTGCCTGTCACTTGGCTCGAAAGGCAACGTTTGCCGCGAGATGCTTTAAGGTTTGTTTACCAAGTGTCGTGTCACTTTGAGAAATGAGAGCGCCACCTAGGCGAAACTATCTAAAGAAACGACCGACACCTCTCTCTCTATGATGAACGACGGCTGCTGCTGCTGCTGCTGCTGCTGCTGCTGCTGCTGCTGCTGCTGCTGCTGCTCAATCTCTTGAACACGAAGAAGAAAGTGCCAAAGGAAGATGGAGCAACCTCGTCCGACGTCATCACTCACCTCACCACACGCAACACTTGACCAAGAAAATGAAATACGTAAACCAAACCATATAACTATACACTTCCCCAAGCTTGTCACGGTGAGGAGGAGGATATAGCTCTCCATTCTACGGTGGGGTGGGGATGAGTGAGGCAGCAGGAGGAGTCCGTGCTCGCGGTCGGCGATCGATTAAATTGTTGGCTGGTGAAAGAGTGGGCCAACCTTTACTCGCCCAAACGCCGTAGGTCGTCGTCGAGTCAAGAACGGCTTGCTTGCCTCAATCCGTCGTTATCCACAAACAAAAGTTCCGTTTATTTGGATATTGTCTGCGGAACGATAAATCTCTCCGTCTTGAAATCGCCTCCTTATTTATCGATTCGGAGTTGATTGGCACGGCGCTAATACGTTTTTATGGCAGGTTTTTATGGAAAAGGGCATGGCGCCTCGATGACGACTCGTATACTACAATACACGCTGGCGAAGGGCATGACGAGCCAATTTTATCTCTTTCTTTTCTTCAAACTGTTCGAGAAAAAAGCCAGGTGACTTGGCCTGCCGTTTTGCAATAACGAGCATCGTTATTTACATACAACGCCATTTCCTCGTCTTAACTTGGACAACTCCTCAGGAAACGGCTCGTTCTCACACAAAACATAGACAAACGGAGGGAGGGAGGGAGGCCACAGCAAGTCCCGTCAATTCAAGAAACACAACTAGGTTAACTAGAAACAAACAAACAAAAAAAGCAGTGAGAGTCAAGAAAACGACGGTCCCGCGTATTCGGGTATCCTTGGACGGAAGAAAAACAAAAACAGATCGACCAAGACGACGATCACTATTGCGTTTACGACATTGCTTTTCGCAATAACAACGGCGTGGGGTTGATTAATGAAATTCATTCTCATTAACACCTCGTTCATCAATGTCACCTGACCTCCGATTTCAACGCCTATTCACAACGTGGAAACCCAACGCCTCGCGTTGATGAACGGTTCAAGACGAGACTACCCATGTCTACAAAGCGCGTCAAGTCGAAATTAACCTCCGAAGAAGAAGAAGAAGAAGAAGAAGATGATTCGGAATCATGACAACACCCGGACTCATTCGTTGCTCTCGCTGCTCAAGAATGTGAAAACAGTTTTACGAGCTGCACTTGATTATCGTCCGTGTCGCTTGAAACATTTGAGCCAAACGTCAGAAAAAAAGGCGGCGCGATGTTGGGTATTTTATTGGCCCAAGTGAAGTGGACTAAAATCCGATGCTTCGCTCGATTCGTTCCATCGTGATGATACGAGTGCAATAGATAGAGCTCAACCCATGACCCTCACTTCATATTTTTCCATCTCAATGATTTCGAAAAGGTTGATACGCAAAAGGGCAACTCGGATTAACGCTTCTTCGCTTCTATTTTGGAAACGATGACAAATCTGATTTGAATTTTGGTTCTCAACGCGTTGCCAACTCGGTGAGGAGGAGAGCTGCGACCAGACGGACGGCGACGTTATATTAGACGAGCTGATCCAGCTCACTTGACGCGAGTTTTCTGCTTGGGGCGAATGGCACGCACGTACGGCTTGTACGACTTCTCAACGAGCAAAAGAAACCGCTCGCTCGCTCGCTATGCGGGGCTTTGAGTGGGGTGTGATGAACGACATGTTGTCTCTTCCACATGATCCTTCATCCCTAGCTAAATTGAAATGTGTACGCAGCAAACAACAACTCGAGGGTCTAATGAAAATTTATATTCATTCTTCTCATTCTGGAAAGGCGAAAAAAGAAAACACCTCGAGCCAGCGTGTTTCCTTAGAGGGATGAATTTATTTTCGTTCAAAAGCCAACCCAAAAAAATGGAAATAAAGTAGCGGTAATGCTCCGAACAAAAACGCTCCGGTTGAAAGGAAGCCAAAAGACTCGAAAGTTCGCCTCTTAGCGTCGTCGGATGAAAGGAAACCTCGGCAAATTAAAAACAAAAAGTGCACCTATAACACTGACTGCGCACGATTAATTCTTTCCTTTTAACTAATCCATCATCGGCATTAATTTGCGCGAGTCGCAACTCCATCGTCACGCGCTCTAGGAGGTGCTGATGGCGTTCACGTAGCCCATACCTCACTACTAACTGCTACGATGAGAACCCTTTCCTCACCCACCAACTCTATCTAACCTTACACATTAAAAGTACCTATATACGTAGCAGCTTTGGTTTCAACGCTACACGCACCACGCCAAAAAATAGCGCCGTTTCCCATCCGTGCTGCGCCTCAACGTCTGCCTGCCTGCCTGCCCTCGACTCTTCGTGGGCTCCTCGTACGTATTTATTTAATTTTAGTGACGTTGTATTTCGACCACATCTAACGAATACTATTATTGTGGACCGAGGCTCCAACTTGCTGCTGCAACGATATTTTACGTTTTCTATTTGCCCTCTCCCCCTCCCCCCGCGCTATAGTCCATCGAAACTAAATGCAGGTATTTAATATATTATCCCTTTCGAAACTCAGCAATTAAAAAAAATAGTGCACCACGGACTACAAAGTAACCTACTCATCCTTTGCATCATCACAATGACCAACTCCATAAAGTACAAACCAAGTTAAGTACGGTACAAGTTTCACCATCCAAGCAAGAAAATAAGATATACAGTATCCTTTCCTTACTGCATCCGTGCTATGGGGCAGTGGTTCCCAAAGTAGGCGTTATCAGGAGGCTCTGGAGAGATCCAGGGGGCGGCGGTGTCATCAGGAACAATACAGGGCAGGGGCATTGAAAGACAGTAAGGGGGCGATGAGAGTCAAGTAAGGTAAAAAGTTAAATCAAAGTATTTTACAAATACTAAATTAATTTTCTACACATTAACAGTCGCAAGATTCGTACTTGCGAACCGTTCGTTCATGTTTTATTCGTACTTGTTTCAACGGTTATAACATAAGGATGGTTGCTGCTGACAACCATCCTTAACCACCTATATGAGAAAAATCCCATTTATGTGTGTCAATTTTACTCTGTCAAATCATGTTATCAGTTTAAGAAGGCTATAATACAACATATTACCCACATTGTGGATCCTTAGTTTGCACATCAATAATTTCTTTTATTCTCTATTTGTTTGTCGATAAACAATTTTTTGTAATTATCATTTTGTTCCGACTTGGAACGTGTCATGAATAAATAAATAAATAAATAAACAAAACTAGAGCCAAATATTGATAAATTGGTTGCCAGGTTGCCTTCTGAAAAATATTTTTGAAGCTGGAGCAGTGAGTGAAATAAATTTGGGAACCACTCACTGCTCTGTAGGAGGGTGTTTCACTCGTTCTCGAGCCCCCTTCCCCTCCTGCTCTAGTCTTTCCTCATAATTTTTCAAACTAACGGACATACTGTACTTGAGTGAAATGTGACGCTAAAATTTCTTGGTGTATGAGAAGCATGATGATCTTACAGCAAGTGCTCGCCATGTTGAAAGTGACCGTGTATCGAAACGAATCTTGGACTCGTGGAACTGCGAGAAATATTCGGCGGAGGTTGTGGCTACCGATGTGTGTTGGTGATTACGTTCCACAGTATGGAGGGGCGTGTGCAAGCATGTATTGATGCTGATGACGATTACTTGCCATGATATGAGATCATCATGCTTCTTATACACTGCGTCAACTTTCACTCAAGTACGGCTATTAGTTTGATGTTATAAGAGGAAGACCGAGACCGAGTGAAATACCCTGTAGATACGACCTTCCCTCTTTCCGTCTCCGCCACCAAGCGCTATTACCACAGCCTTTTAACAACATCAATTTGCCCTCCATCTTCTAGTAATGTTTATTTCACATGCACAGACTCTAGGTGCATAAAGACATGTATGCATTAAAAAAAAGCCATTGTTCAAACAGTCTATCTGGAGTTTGAACTCGTTTGTTGTAGTTATTTATCCCTGTAGGATGTGAAATTGTTAAATAAAATAAAATACCATCCACCCTGCTGGGTGGTGATAAGTTTAATTAAATTGTAAAAAACAAAAACAATAATAATAAACGAAATAACTTTAAACATCAGCTAAACCCCTACTGATGCAATCCTACCTACACCAACTCTTCTAACCTATTACTGTTAGCCTGATGAAAAAACTAACTACACAACAATCATAACCACAACGTTGAGTTTGATAGACATACGTAAAACACGACCGTGCGTAGCGTAACTCTTAGTCACCGTGCGACACGGTGTACGGTGTAGTTCATCAATCGCAACTATCTGAGCGTGATACGTACGTACGCCCAGTTGAGAAAGTAATCGCAATAGTATAGCCATTCCACGACGAGTAGGCTACGTCCTCGCTCGACGTAGTTAGTTAGTTAGTTAGTTAGTTTCGTACCTACTACCATTTGAAAAGTAGATGGACGTTCCCAAAGGCGAGGAGCGTGGTGTTTAGCAGAGGCTGATTTTCCTTACTGGATTCGATCCAAAATTAAACTGAAACGGTTTACGAGGTGTTGAGTACGAAGAACGTTATCTCGGCCACTTATCTCACCACCCCTAATTGGGAGTCGTTAATTTCACTGTTTTTTCCACCTCCCTAAAGAATTCACACATCAAGAACGAGAAAAACACTCTTTTGAAAAAGTAACGATCATTATACGTAGTGTAGTAGTCAGTCGTGTTTAAAAAGGCGAATCTAAATTCCGTGGGCTTTTTCTCTTCTCGTTCGTAGCGTGTCTCGTGTCAGCGGCGAAGAGTCGTTCCGAAATGGTGGCGAGTCCGTTCGCCCAAATGGACCCGAACGGGAAAGGTGCCGAACCATCGCACCGGGCGGTCGAAGGCAGTACGACCCACGACAGAGGAGGAGACTTCGCGACGGGTGACAACCACAAAAGTGGCACCAAGAAACCGTTGCACGTCAAACTCAGCAACGTGAGTTGCAATTTGGAAATGAAAGCACTCTGGGACGAATTTCACGAACTGGGAACGGAAATGATCGTCACCAAAGCTGGAAGGTAAACAACTTTTTTTTCGTCACATCTCACTCACTCACTCACTCACTCGAGGATGAATCGCTGTGTAGGCTATAATGCTGCATCGCGGAAGCTCGTTGGATACCCTCCGTATGCATTCTGCGTGTTCATAACTTCAACTCCCCCCTCAACTTCGCAAACCGAGCGAAACAATAAATTAAACAAGTTCGAGCAACACCATACGTGGCTTATCGTTCGAAATAGCGACCCGTGATAGTACGAAAAAGTTTTCCCAAGACTCAACCAAGTACCGTAGTAGCCTACTGTTTCTTTCGCCTCATTTTTAAATTATTTTTTTTTGGACTCGTTGAAATTGGATCCTTACTTAGTCCGTCGACGGAAACAGTTGGTGTGTATAGAGCTGTAAGCCCCTTCTTCTCTTTTTCGCTGATCTCTCGACTGAATTTACAAACGCTAAAAAAACTGCGCGCGATTCTTCATCAACATTCACACGCTCCTTCGTCACCGAAAGCGTAAACAAATGAACACCCCTTCTTGCCCTTGCGAGCCAAAGAAAGTGCTTTCTATTAAAATTAAAAGATTCCACTTTAACAAATGGATTCGGATAGCTATCAGTTTTTAACCACATTTCTAAATATATGTATATTAATTTATTGGCACGTTCCACGGGGACAATCGGACAAAATACAAACATAGAAAATACAACGCAAAAAAACAAACAAAAAATACATGTTAAAATACAAGAAAATAAAGAGACACTAAACAAAAACAAATCAATCGATTTGGGTCTCCATAAGGTAGGATTTGACTTTTAAATTAAAATGCCTACAATTAGTCAAAAAGACAAGTCCTGAGTTTGTAAGGTAATTTTTCCAAGTAAAGAAGAAAAAAAAACTTTACGTACGGTAACGTAGGTTGATTTAGTTCAATGATAAAGTGACAAGGTTTACGAGTAGTCTTATCAAAAGGAACTGACATAATCTTAAAGCCTAAAATAATGTACTGATCTACATTTCCACGTCATCTACACAACGACAGGATGTTCAGCAACTCGACGATTATAGTGTAAGAGATTGACGATAAGATAGAGCTATGGTTAATTCTTCCTGAGCGAAATTTTCCAGCTTTTTTTTTTTAAATGGAGGTAGTTTTCGAGTAATTAGTCGCCTAAAAGACAGTATGGTGATTGGTGACACTTTTGGGAAATATGTGAGAAATGCTCTTCCGCGACTATTTGTTTGAATAGCCCTACCCTAGTTACCACAAACTAAAGTGTTACCGGTACCGTACCGGTATTCAAAAACTTAGAAAATTGAAATTTTTTAAACATCATTTACCGGGTAGCTTTCACAAACACCTAACCTACATACCCAAGTTCCGCACCCTCGTGTTAAAAAAATGGATCATGTTCTGTCTGTTACCAAAGGCGTCCGAGGTGTCACGATACTGTCGTTTAGCGGCTAAAGGCTAGACTTTTCCGTCCGATTTTTTTATAATTCCGACCGAAATATCTGGTCCGAGTTTGGTGTGGTTAGTCCGGTTTCGTTCAATTTTTTTCACGGAAATCGCACGGATCCTTATTGTGTGCATTAGCCTTAAGAGCTCGTAAACGTTATTTTTCTTACAATGGACCAATATTACAAAATTAGAGTAAAACCAGAAAACAAAGGCAATAAATTAACAAAACACAAGTTTGATATAATACACACATGTAAGACTATAAATGGTAAATCAATTTGCCCTTGAGATTACGCAAAACGGCCTCACTTTCTTGCTCAGACACCAACAATAATTACAAACAATTCCAACCTCTCCTGAATGGCTGGTTTTTATTGATTTCACTTTCATATGCATTGTTTTTATGTATGTCAATTTGTATCATTTTGTAACCTCTTGGTCCTTGTTGACTGTTTTAAAAAAATAATGTGGTGGTCCCATCACCATTCAAAAAAACGAGACGGGAACTTCCATTTCTCGCAGTTGACGTAATTTCAATAACCCCATCACCAATTCACCGTTTTACATTAATACTTGCTAACAAGTTAACCAAATGTTTTGCAACGTCGACATTTTTATAATAGTCTATTATATAAAATTGAAATTTTGTTTGTCTGTCCTATACCATTTTATACCCTTTGACCGATGTGGATTAAATTTTTAGTGACACATTAACCCCTAGCCACAATCTTCCGTCCGACCTTCATCTCCATTGTTCCAATTTGAAAATAATGACAACAATCGTCTGTCCCAATGGGATGTTATATTACAAAATAAAAAATAAATAAAATAAATCAGCACATGTGCGCGGTGCTTTTGAGAGGAGAATAATCAGTTCGTCTGCTAATAGGTTTACAATCCACTTGTAAATATACAAAAAATAAAAAATGATAAAAGATGTGTCTATTTGCAAGGACGTAAAGTACATACAGGTAAAACGTTATTCGCAGGTACTAATTCTAAAGCCGTATACTTGCAAGTACTTAGTATACTACATATAAAAAAACAGGCGTATAGACAGACGCCAGTGTTTAGGTAGGGGTACACTTTTAACTGACCGAAATTAACCGGGGGTTATACCCATACGGACACTGGTGTCTATATGGGTATTTTATAAGTACAGCACAATAACGTGTTATCCTTAGGCACACACAGTAGGCCTACCTGCAAATAAGCTCATTCCAATCAAAACTTAAATACGAAGCATTTCAAATTTTTCTTACAATTTGAACGAATTCTAACACGCTGACGGAACATTCGATCAAAAACAAAGACCGGGTGCCCTTACAGTAATAAATTTCCACACACACCATGTCTTTATAAGCATCAATTAGATTCGTGGTCGACAACCTACGGCACGGCACACTTGTCAACAACTGTGGCACGTGGAATGATTTTAAATGGCACGCCGAGTGAATTGAAATACATACGTAGAGTACTGTATTATACTGTACTAGCTTTAAACCCGTCAACTTGACGGGAGAGTTGTTTAAGCTCATATTGCTGTCGCAATATTCGTTCCAGTTATTTATTCATTTAAAACTTATAGCCATGGCTAAGCCATGTATACCA
>JAQIWH010007802.1:0-10977 GCA_034695005.1 Cryptops parisi | reverse complement strand
AAGCTGTTGTAGCAGCATCGTGCGTTTTATCTCTAGTTTTGTGACATTTTTTTTTTTTTAATATTTCAGTTGGATTGTTGGAATTAAATAAAACCACACTGGATTACAACTAAATGGACCATTGTGGAATAGACAAGTTTCTAAATATGACTTAGTATCTATATTGTAGTTTCCAATGTAACAATGCTAAATGCAATTTCATTTGACGGTCAATGAAAATACCACCATTGTAGAGAGCTCATCAAGGTGTTATTATATCCAGAACTCAATATTTTCATTATAATAGATTTCATAATATTCCTCAATTATGTTCTATAATATACACATTGATGCCATGTTACAAGCATTATAGTTTATAATTAATATTATAGTATATGCACTGTATTATAGTATATGTCTTTAAATACAATACTATACAATAATGTCGACGGATATTGGATGACATAGAAAACGCTTTACGAACGTTTCTACACTAAACCATTTTCAACTCTCCTAAATTTACGAAATCTTAGTACTTAGAAACGCGATTTTCAACAATCTCTCAGTCACTGGTCAAATCTGTGCGGATTTGTATATTGATCCCATTATAATCGTTTCACCCTTTATTTCTATTATCTCCACTGTCTTGTGCAGGTGAAGTGTTGCGTGGTCATTTATTCGTTATTTCCTTCTCACACCACGTTTTCAAACCCCCGATCGATAATCGATTCGACTAATTGGGTTTGTGTGTTACAACCCTACCGTAGCTTGCCGAAAAGGTAAGCCAAAAACATGTTCTCTTTCAAAATTCTTTTACAAAGTGTTTAAAAGTAATGGTTACCAAAAGTGAATACTTTTATCCCCAATTTTATCCCCATTTTTTCTTGTCTCCATTCTTATGGAAAATATTTCTATAGAAAAATTTGTTTTTGAAACAGTTTTGTTGTCATTAGTTTTAAGTACTATTTTGCGTAGTTAATAAAAATTAAACTATTGACCTGAAAAAAAAATCGATAAAAGCACTTAACGCACTCATTACGTGAAATAAAATAAATTGAAATTACTTTTTGATTTTTATGAGTTGACGATAGGACATTTCGTGCAACAAAATTTCAATGTTATTACAATGAAAATTTGGATTTATTTTTAATACAGATATCAAAAGTAAATTAAAAATAATTTTCTTGCATGTCAGTATATCATAAAAAAAATTTAAACCATATTAAATAAAAAATGTATGTTTTATAGTAATAATTCTATAAAACTTAGTTATTATGTGATTAATGTTCTTTTTTTTAATTAATTATTTTAAACGAGTACAGTACACTAAAAAATGCGTTTTAAGCATACGATTTATATATCCGACTTTGATATACAGATATATTGTTTGTACTGTACATACATAACGCAAAAAAATAAACTATTTTTAATTCTGCATGTTTTGATTTATGCGAATTTTTATAATTTTTTATTTACCATTTATGTGATCGTTGAGTAATTCGATATTTGATTTATGCGAGTTTTGAATGATTCTATTTTTGACTTCTGAAATTTTCGATATATTTATTTTTATATGCGATTTATATTTTGGATTTCTGAAATTTTAGATATATTTATTTATATGTGCGATTTTTTCACACTAGACTCAATCTGTTTGTTTTTTTTCATTTATATGCGAAAAACGTATGCGATTCTGGTTTTATGCGGTTTTTGGTAAATTGAATTATACAATATATTCTCATAAACGACTGTAGATGGCGTTTAATTCCCAGCTCTCAAACTCACTCACTCACTAGTGAAGCCAATATAAAATATATAAATATCTGAATAATCATGATTTAATATTTTTCTGAAATTATTTTTTATAGTTTAATAATTTTAATAATTTTTGTTATTTATCCATAAATACTCGTATTCCAAATCTATACATATTGTAAGATATTTAGTGAGTTGGAGCATATTGATATATTGATATCGTGTAATTTATACTTGTTTACGCTATTAATCAATTTTTTTGCTTGTAGTTTAGAAAATGTTAGTCAAAATTAATCAATTTTCATGAACATGTTAAACTCATTGAGTTAAAATGGGATTCACCAGAAATTGACGATGAATTCATGAGCGGCATTTAACTATATAGATTAACTGATAATCTGCTGAAACTCCCACTCGGTGGTCGAGTGCTTTATTTCAGAGATTAAAGCCCGTGTTAATAAGATGATTAATTTGCACGTGCGCGTCGTTTTGTTTGGAAAAATCGAAATACGGTACACGGTATCCGAAAATTATCTTCACAAAATTTGTATTCATTCAGTATTGAAGTGGTGTAGTTTAATTTTTAGACACCCTATATACAACCCACAATTTTTAAGATTTTGAAAGCTATAGTAAAAAAATTTTACAACTTGTAATTTTATAACTGCATTAAAATGCTTTGTGTTTATTTTTTTTAGAATTGAACTTTAATGTCAAAATTGTAGAGATCAATTATAAAATTATGTTATGTGGATATTTAACTTTTTATTAAAAATATGTAATTTATTTCATAATAATCATTTATACAGAAAATAATTATAATTTAAATCGAAACTCACGACTTGTTGAATTCTCTTCTACAACACATCAATTATACGTTATAAAATAAAATTATACGTGTAAGCGAAATGATAAGGATGTTGACATTTTACGTATAGGAGGTTACATATCAACATTACACGTGTGTTTATTTATTTTTACCAAAAAAATAATAGTAATAATACAAGAGAAAGAAAAATAATAGTACTATCGAGTCTGCAATTTGTATGTTGACAGCTGCCACTTGACAGTAACACGCAAGTCCATCAAGATGGTTTCCCACAAATCAGTGCTTTAAAAAAATAAAAATGCAGGACTTAAATGTTATACTTAAGACGCACCTGATTGTCGCCTTTCGTTGTTGTCGCCTCTTCATTTTTGTCACTTGTCATGAACGGGTAATCCGACCAGCAAAGCACGCGTTCAATGCAAGAAGCCCAACTTCAGTCGTTGCCCGCTGATGGCTGAAACTTCAATGCTTGTCGACTGTGAGAGACAGTGAGGTTAAAAAGTGAACTTCGTTTATGTGGACGGTGCTGCCACCTTTCATGAGAGAGGAGAATGCTCTAAGGACATGTACAATACAGTGTGTGAAATTGAACATACTTCATCGCTTATTCTTCACGATAAAATTCTTCTTTTTTTTTGCAATAAAAAATTGGCTTTAAAAAATTCGACATCGTTTGGGAGATATATTCTCATGTACGATTATATATCAGTTACAAAATAAAACAGAAAACCAGTTTCATTGAAGAAGAGGAGGCACAGTATGGAAATGACAGTGAACTTCATTAAGAATGTTTATTCTTCACACGGAAGCAAATTTGTTTTTCGTAGTCTTCAGCTTCACTTGTGAGTGAGTGAACTAGAAATTGAACGTATACTGTCATTTACAATCGTTTATGAGAATATACCTATAGTCCAATGTACTAAAAAAAACGCATAAAAAGAGAACCGAATAAGTCTTTCGGGTAAATTAAAAACCGTATTAGTCCAATGTTAAAATAAAAATCGCATATATCAATAAATAAATCGAAACGTGCAGAAATCAATAATGGAATTATTTTAAACACGCATAAATTTAATATTGAAATTACTCAAAGCTTGCATAAGTTTTAATGCGCATAAATCGAATTTCGCGTAAATCGAAACATGCAAATGGATTTTTTTTGCATTATGTACGATTGTACATTATGTACATACAGTATATATGATAGTAGGCTATATAAAGAGTATGTTTAAAAGCATGTTTAATGCACTTGTTTTTAAAAAAAAATAATTTATTGATTGATAGGTTTAATGCATCCAAAAGGCATAAAATACAAACAAAAAACACGACAAAGCAATAATCAAAACAAAATTTTAGCCTTAATACAATAATCAGTAATCAATCAGCTTGTTAAAATGTTTGCAATTAATAAAACAGTTCATTTTGGTGCAAACGCAGCTTTTGAAGCTTCATAAGTTAGAGTAGGCGATTCCAGCTGATCACTGTATAAAAGGAAAACTGTTAACTGAATAAAACGTGAAAGCTTTACATTGACTTCAAATTTAAGGTGCCTTGGCGATCTTCAATTATTAAAACACGTTTCATAAAATAATAGGGGTGCTTTGGATATCGCAGAGCTGAGATTCTGAAGAGACCAATCAGTGGGAATTCTACGCGACTGACAAAAAAAAAGTAATACAACTACATAAGAGATCCAAAATTCAATGTAAACATTTTAATCACATACAGTTTGCGGGAAAATATTTATATGGCAATAACTAAATATTGGGACAGTTGTAAACATACTAAAGTCTCACAAAAAAATATAACGACGTCAGTACAACTCTACATGGGCGCCTCTGGAGGCGCGAAGATTGTCTGGGTACTAATCCAACTCACGCCATGTGTTCTGCAACATGACCATGTCGAAACATTGTCTGAAACGTTTGAAATTTTCAAATTAAAGTTAGAATGTCTCTTATTTAAGATGTTTTCATGGTTTGTAATTATTTGAACATGAACGAAAAAAAACCATGTGTTTATGGTTCAGATTCACTAATCCACCAACTCGTTCATTTTGTACACATTTCAAAGTTGAGTCAAAACTTTACATTTTACAGGTATTTAATCCTGTTATTTGTTAATTCCTGGTATTAATTTACTCCTTTAGAATGTAACATTGACAATAAACAATAAACCATGAATGAGTGCATGGTTGCATCCATGCATCCATTTATTTACACCAACTTTATTTCTAACTCTCATCAGATAATCATTATTCAGACGGACGTCAGCAACGCTTATGACTGCTTGAGTCGTAATTCTGTCATTCAACAATGCATCCAGTTAGGAATTTCTTCCCTTATAATTGCTGTCAAACTATTTTTCCAATTGCTTCAATCTCTGGGCAGTCATGTACCAAAACACCTTTTACAAACGGCATAGTACAGGGATCTATCAACAGTGCTTTATTTTACTTTCTAGTTGCTAACGCAATCCACAACCAAAACACAGAAATTCTCATCTTTATGTCGACGACAATATTTTACTCTATATCTTTCCCCATTGTGAACAACACCTTATTAACTATCACATCAATAATGTCCTCAACTTCAGCTCCAAATGATGCAAATTACATGAATCAAAATTAAACACCCTGAAAACAAATCGCATGAACCTTAGAAACATAAATACTTCCTCGCCTACTCCCATAAAAATTGATTCTGAATTGATCAAAACCTTAATTTTTCATTTCACGTTGACACTATTACGAAAAAACTAAATCATCGAATCTTGTGTAAAAAAACCTTAAAAATACATTTACATATAAAAAACATTTAGTTTCATTAAAACTCAAATTTTTTTTCTTATTTCTTATAGAATCATCATTTGTAACTCTTCTAATCCGAAAATTGACTTTTTACTGTCATCATCATCATCAACCTTTCTGTACCCCTACATGTACTTATTTCAAAATATCTTTTAAAAAACATATTTTGCACCGATAACCTTTCATTTGTTAATCATTTATTGTAATTTGTAGTAGTATCTTGTTTGTAAAGATTCTAACGGAATGTAAAATACCAAAAATAAACATAAATAAACCAGCGCTTGTGCTTGGTCGCTCAGAGTCGCCATTTTAGAAAATGACTGATTGCAGCACCACTGTGGCGCTGACATGCATGACAAAATTTTCACATAAACGTTACGAATTTCATTTCAACGAAAATCATATATTTGTATAACCTAATATGAAAAACTAATAGAGTTTCCAAATATTTAGATCTCATTGTGGACACACTGTATAACGAGACAATGAAGGAATTGACAAGAGCATCAAAGGTCATAATCATCATAAATATTTAAACTAATGATGGGCCGAATCCTAAAGTTTTTCGAATCCGAATCCGAACCCAAATCCTGAAAGATTCTCGAATTAGTAACCTCGTGCATATTTGTTTATCCTCACGTTGTTATGGTAAACCCCGTGGATTTAAAGTGTGACATTTCACACATGCGTTGACAAGTTTGGGTGACTATTAATATTAATTATATACTTTTGGATTGGGATTTCTTCATAAATAAATTATCGGATGTGAGAAACCTATATAATCGTGAATGTAGACAAGATTCTAGGAACAATCATGTTATTGAAAATAACTGGCAATCGTGAATGCGAAAGGTTCAATTTACAGCTTGTGAAAAACAAAAAAATAAAGTTCTTATCTTTTTATTTTTTTGTCAAAACATTTTTTCAACAACGTGCACTTTAAGCTTTTAGCAAGTAACTAATAATGTAAGGTTCTTGATAAAAGAAAAAAAAACAACATTGTAAACCTCTGTCGAGCACATTATCCTTACAATTTCGTTCCATTATTCTTGTAACTTTTCAACTGTATTTTTTTTCTTTAATGTTGTCATTATGTCACGCACGTTCGTTCCGAACACGCGTCGATAAAGTGACACGAGTAAAAAGAGGCTCCATTTCAGGTCGTAATTGAGTTTCTTCTTCTTTTTTATTTAACTACATATATATACGACCCCTTCATTTCGTGACAACGATGCAGTGATAATTAGAGTCGGGTATAAATTTTTAACAGCTACACTTTCCCCAAGTTTTGTGATGATGAGTTTTGTGGTAAACTCGCCAATTTGAAGAACGCACCTTTGGCGCCAAATGTTTTGATATCTATAGCTTGCTTTAAACAAGTTGGTTTTATTTTTCACATTTTTCACTAATGTCTTTTGTCGGTTTTAATTACGACGTTTCGTGTTAACAAGTGCAATTCTTAATTATTTTTCTTTTCATGAAATCCATTAATGATGATGAAATTTTAATGAATGAAGAAAACACTTTTTTTGGGAGGGTTTATGTTTTATTAAAGTTGGTTTTATTATTTTTTTTTTGGTTACGGTATTCATAATATTTTTAATATTTAATTTAACCATTTTAAAAATTTAATCAATCGTACTCTTCAAAAAATACGTTATTTAGAGTATTTCATCAGAATTATTTTTCAAAATATTCAGTATTTTCTTTGGATTGATGATTAATTAAAATTATTGACCAAAGTGTGATTGTAAAATATGCAGAAGTCGTTTATGTTTTTATCTTAGTCTTTAAAATACTTTTTGCATAGTAAATACACAAGCGTATTAAACGAGGAGCCGAATTTCTGGTGTTTAGAAAGCAGACGACCAAATTTGCAAGAGCTTCGCAACTCTGGATGGTGCTGCCATTCAACGATAAAAATTATAAAGACATTTTCAGTTTTGAATAAAAAAAAATAGTACACAATAAAATGAATATTTATGAGTGCCCACTATGCTATCGTGCGCTTTTATTTGTGGTTTCAAATTTAGAATCACAACGTACACTAATTGCTTTACGTGAATGAAATTTATACAGGGCGACTCAAAGTGATGCATAAGTTTATATTTGATGGGCGTCGGGCAATATTGTGATAAACCACACTTTTCCACAAAATATACATTTTTACATCAAACTGTTTCTCGGTGCTGTTTCTCGCTTGTTACTTTATCACTTCCTAAATTTTCCAGAAAATGGCAACATATAATATAGAAAATCATCTCGTTGCCCAGTATGATACTCTATGGAGTTTTTCACCAGAAAAAAATGACTCTCCTGCACAATTTCAAAAATATGGCTTATCATTATATTGCCCGAAGCTTTTCGTTAATAGATGCACGTATGAATTATTTTCTATATTTGTACATATACGTATAAAATTTTATACGTTTAGTTGGTGGATTATTTTGTGTGATGGATATAATAATGTATAGAAATGTGAACAAAAAATTGTGTATATTTGTTACCTATACATTATGTATACAAATATATACAAAAAAATGTGTATATTTGTTACTTTGTGTAGATTTTTATTATCCAGTACACAAACACGATGAAATCAATAGGGCGATCCAAACGTCAGGCAATTATACACTGATTAGTGTTTTGAGGTAATCTAAAAACATTTTGAGTATATACAATTTTTGGTACTTTCCGGTTATAGCGGGGCCCGTCTGATGTTGCTATTTGTTTATGGGTTTATTTTGCATGTTAGGTTAAGAAAAACAAAGAAACGTATTAAATGTATGATTTTGTTTTGTTTTCCTAACCTAACCTGCAAAATAAACCCATAATCAAGTACAAGCAAATAGCAACATCAAACGGGCTCCGCTATAACCGGAAAGTATCCAATTTTTTTATTTATCAATAATCTGTCAATTATCTGTCAATAATTCACCTGACTCGTATTTTGAATCATACTGTATAGTAAAACACAAAATAGAGAAAGCATTTTTAAAAAATCACATATGAAATGTATGAATTGCCATCTTCTAAAAAAAACTGTTAGGTTAATTTAGCTTAGTTAACACATTTTCTCTAATAACTTAACTTTTTTCTTAACTCTTCTAATGGTAATTTCATACATTGCCTAAACCAGATTTGGCATTGTATACAATGCCTGGATTGATGAATAATATATACATTGCCAGTCACTTTTACACTAAATAAAGATTCAACCTACAAACATGTAGGTTACTCTGTAAGATATCTCTTATTGAAACAGTACTTTCTAATAACATTTCAATGGAGTTTATCTCGCATAGTTAATGAGTCTAATAATAAACATCTCTCACGTTTTGGATATTTTAAGAATTGTATCTTTTCCTTGCCCTTGTCCTAGTTTCACTAAAACTTGCCCTGACTTATTTTTTTTTATATATATCGATATTATTTTTTTAATCGTTACTTTTCACATCGTGTACTTTTTCATCGCCCACGCCCAATTCAATTTGAAGGTTGTTCGGTTGGTGTTTCTTTTTTTTTTTACAGGGTGAGCCAAAAACATTACACTACAAAACTTAATAAAATTGTCCGTAAAAAAAAAAGTGAAATGAAAAAATTTAATTTCATTATAATGTTTTATAGTACTTTTTCATATCTTTCTGATGTTTTTTCATATTTTTATAATTTTTCTGATTTTCTTTTATTTTATATGCTGAGCTTCACCTGTGCGAGTTTGAGTTTGTGAGTGTATGAATGAGTTAAGAATTGAACGTATAGTGTCATCTACAGGTATTTTATGATAATATACTGTATAGTCCAATGTACTAAAAAATTGCATAAAGTAAGAACCGTATAAATCAAAAATCGCATAGGTCCAATGTAACAAGATTCACATGAATCTATTCGAAAACTGCAGAAATCTTGAACTACAGAAACTGCAAAACTATTACTAATCATTTTATTGAGATCCAAACTTTTTAACTGATTGTGTTTTTATCAATGTTTTTTATTGTAATTATCTTGATATTTTACTTATTGTTGTTGCATCTTGTCTGCTAATAGATTTACTTTATATTGTTATTATTTGTTTCCTTGACAGTTTGTAATTTGTAGATGGTGGCATTCTGTACTTTGTGTAGTTTGTTGTTCTTCTATCCTGTTGGATGCACCAATAAACCTAAACCTAAACCTACACTTAAATTCGAAAATGGAATTTCTCAAAACTCGCATATATCGAATACTCACGTTACTCAAAAATCTTGTTAGTCTAAATGCGCATAAATCTAAATTCAGGTGAATTAAATATCTCGTTAATCTAAATTTGAATTAAAATTCGCATAAATTGAAACTTGTAGAACGGAATTTCTGAAAACTCGCATAAATTGAATACCGAATAGATCGCCTAACATCGAAATTTCGCATAAACGGAAACTTGTAGAAATTGAAAATGGAATCACGGGAACTCAAAACGTTTGAGTAGTTCAATGAGTTTTTTTTTAGTTCAAAACTCGCATAAAATCGACTATGACTTTAAGATCGCATGAATCTAAATTCGCATAAAGCGTATGTTATGAGTCGTGTTCATAAAAAAAAGCATTTTTAATGTATACTTTACTTCTTTATTTATTCTCATTTTTGTTTTATTTTTCCCAGTTTTTGCTTTTGTTTTCCAACTTTTACTGCTCTTCCGCACTGTTCGCATTTTTATCAGCTTTTTCCTAATCTTTCCGCTACCCCCCACCCACCCACTTTTGTCGCGTTTCCTACGTTTTCTACTTTGCATATTTGTTAATGTTTCATTACACTTTCATTCTTAAACTAATAGTCTACTCTACATACATACATATACATTATTAATAAGACTTTTCGTACTAATCAAGGTACAGCTTTTTCATATTCGTTTTCGTTTTTTAAAATCTCTGAAATTAATTTTTTTTTAATGTTCTTAACGACCACACCTGTCTCGCTTCATTTTTTAAAATCCAACCTTGAACTTTTTTTTCTTTATGAAAAAGTGTTAAAAAAAATAAAATTGCGCCAGGTAAAACCCACCTATTGACGAGCCTCTTCGTTTTAATAATAATTGAAAGGTATTACAATATTAAAAACACAAAAAAAATTAGAGAAGTATCTTCCTGTTTCATTTCTGGGTTTTGTAGTTGCCTTCGGAGTGTTGGCGAGTACATTATAATGTTTGTTTTTTTATTGCTCTGTATGTGAGTGTTGTTAAACATTAAAATGATTGTTTGTCACAAAGTGTCAACACATGTATTTGTAAGGGTTACGTTTTCGTAGAACGTAATTCTCGCGTAAATTGCCAACAATTTGTGTTCAAATCATACCAACAAAATACGTGTATCAATGTATTTGTATTGAAAATATTGTAACTGTTCTAAAATCTAAATTTATACTAAAATGTATAAAAAGTTATTATATAACGATTAAAAAAGTGTCCTGAACAGTCATGGCTGTAAGAGACTAACTCGCGAATATTAAAATCCGCGAATAAACTAGAATATTCTGAGTCTGATTTCGCTAATATGATGGATGTACAAGTACTATATTTAAATACTAATATAGTGCACAGTATATCATATATTCAATTCAATTCAATTCAATT
>JAQIWH010007801.1:0-10978 GCA_034695005.1 Cryptops parisi | reverse complement strand
CAACGGATTCGGTTATGAGTCTTAACACCACGGAGCAGGTTTTCTCGAGGCTCTCTTGTTTTGTTCTTATTCATAAAAGACCATTTCGTCTTCGACATTTTCACCTCATCATCATTCTTGTACTTGAATAAAGTCTGAGGACTAAATGACATCCGTATGACCAGTCAGTGTCCTGGCATAAGACGATTTCAATTTTCATACGTATCCGTTACAACACGGTTTATTTTAACAGGATCATAATAGGCTACATGGAGACAGTGTGATGCTTTCAGAGACATGTTATACAGTACAGTGAATCCGGTTATTATGATGCTTTTTGATAACAATAACCGGCTGATATCAATAACCAAAGAGATAATAAATAATAAAACTGTAAACAATGTTATGGAACCAACTGACACAACAGTAGCCGATTGATATGATTATCTGTGATGATCCACTTTAGTTATTGCATCAAGTCACGCCAATAAAGGCGATCGGTTTCCACCTTACCGCGAGTGAAAAGCTTTCTTTGTCAACATCTCGAACATTATCTTACACAATACATTTGAAACTGTATTTAGACGTAACGTTACCAAGTAGGCAACTGTCTTTTCCAGGTTCCAGAATCTCCACTCGAAGTGCAAAATAGGTTAGAAAAACTTTTTCATATGGATGAAAAAAAATCCTCACAAAAGAGAAAAAAAAACCGTGGCATATACTTTTCAGGCGTGCAATCCACGTTCATTGTTTATATTCTTCTCCTTTTCTCTTATAACCCCCTCCCCTTTCCTGTCTTTGTCGCTTGGCGCCTCTTAGCACTTTGGACTTTCTTCCATCATAGGCACCATTTTTCGCAACGAAACACCGCCTAGGCTTCGCTTCATTTACATCCGCAGCGATATCTGTCACCTGTGGAGCCGAGGCGAGGCCATCAAACGATGATATATAGACAGTCCTCGCGGACGAGGGTCGAGTCTGGATTCGCAGAAAGGCGCCATTTGCAAGGGTATTATTCCTACAGGACCGCAGCTTTACTTAGGACGATCATCCGACGTTACTGTCCTCGTGGCTCCTGGGTCAATCCCATTGTTCGTAATTTGTTAGCGACATGGGAGAGGGGCAAAGGCTTTCTCTTTCTACACACACACCCCCATATATATCTATATATATAATACTTTTTTTGTGTTTTTTTTTTCACCCCATTCTTTCACCTCGGCTTTTGCGAAAGGTCGTTGAGCCGCTTGTCTTCTACTTTTGTCTTTTTTTTTGTAGTGTGGGAGAGCGGGAAAGGGGGGGGGGCATTCTTTAGCTAGGGGAATCGTAAAAATGAAAGAGGTGGAGTATTGTTGTTAGTGGAAGGTTTGCATGTTATGCACGCGAACAAAAGAAGTTGAATTGAAGGTGGTGTTTTTTGTTGTTGTGGGGTGGTAGTGTTATAGATGGAAGAGCTTGTTTAGATATACCGTATATCGTGGGAGCGCTATTCAAGTTTTTCATCGTAAAGATTTTGGAGAAAGTTTTATTTTTTATATACAGGGTGGGGTGAGTTTCAAGTATAGTTCCATGAAAATATGATAAAAGCTATTATAATGAAAACATTGAGTTTGGGGTCACAATAATGCTATTACTACAACAGCTTCTTTGCAGAACACCATTACTATGCAACAAAGTGATTTTAGTTGTTGGCATGACTGAAAATACGCATTTTCCTAACAACTAGAATCACTCTGTTGCATAATATTAATGATCTGTGCAGAGAAGCTGTTGTGGCAACATCTTACCTTACAATATTTATTTGTTCAAATTATATTTCAGTAGGATTGTTGGAAATAAATCAAAGCATCTCGGATTATGACTAATGAACCATTGCCTACAACTTTCTAAATATGACTTGGTAGCTTTGACTCATAAGTTTGAATGTAACAATGTGAAATCCGTGAAAATTCAGTTCAAGGATAATATCACTATTATAGAGCCCTATCAAAATGACAAACCCGATAGCTTTTATGTAATATTTTCATGGAACCGTATTTGAAACAAATCCAGAAATATTTCGATCCATGTGATTCCAAAGATGCGATTTTGCTAATTTGCGACAATAGAAATTTCCTTAGACGCTCTTAAGTGCCAGGAAATTTCACCGTTCAAGAAATTGTGAATGCTCTCAACAATTTGTGTTTTTTTTTTAAACGTGCTGCCACATATGAGGCAAAAGTTTGCCATCATGCAGATAGTTTTTATTATGGTTGTAGTTTCTTTGGTCTTGTGTGACAAATATTCTTCCAAAAACTCGTCGCACGAAGGAAAACATTACTATGCGATTCTGCGCGTTGGAGTACATGGAATTGCAACTTTCGTGTTTCTTTAGTAATGCGCATGCCACGTGTGGTGTAAATGCTGATCTTCACGTTAAAATTGAATCGTGTAGTGAACTAACTCTTTACAGTTTTTGAGTAAACGTATGAAATGAGGCCATTAAGTCATGATTTAGGCATATACAGTGCAACGAATTATAGCGCTGGATCAATGAGAGTTACACGGCACCATGAACCAGCCCTAATAACATGCAATCCTATAGACAAACCATACGTCAACTCAGCTTTCTCAAATTGCAGTTTTTTATTTAGTTGCTTATTAGTGTGTTATTCCCGTCGCAAGCGACGGTTAACTCAAACATGGTAACCAGCAGGGGCGAGTCATTGGTCATCCTCTAACCCGAGAGGGGCTATTAATTTTTTCTTCATTCTTCAGTTCAGTTTTATTTGTGATCATCATATCTAAGATGCATGCTAAAATACGGGAATGAAAACCAAAGTACTCAATTTCTATTATATCGAGTTGAACAATGATATTGACGTCACTTCCGCCTCACAACAATTTTAGTAATATAGATGGTTTAAGACTTAAATTGTCCACTATTTTTCTACTACTGAAAACTGAAAAGAACTAGTTTTAAGACTTTTTGAGTGTACCACAGTACTATAGCAATGGTCTAATGGCCGAGTACAGTGTTGTGTATATACAGAAAATCCTTGATTTATACATAATATGCGATCTCTGTAATAGGCGATGACGAAAACTTTTAAGATTCTCGGTATACGCGACAATATAGCTATTATTCGATTTTGGGCGGTGATGCAAAAGTAACAACGTTCAAGGCTTGCTAGGTCATAAAACTAACTTGCTTTAAATCATAGCGAATTCAAGTCAAAATAGCTTGTTTAGAAGCGATTTATCGAAAACGTGCAGTTTTGATTTAAGAAAACGTTTTTGTTTGTTTGTTTTTTTGGTCCTTTCCTGTTATAGCCAGAGCGAGTCATAGTTGCTATTTGCTTGTACTTCGTTATGGGTTTACTTTACAGGTTAGGTTAGGAAAACAAAACAATATCATACATTTAATACGTTTCTTTGTTTTTTCTAACCTAAACTACAAAATAAACCAGGTACAAAGCAAATATCAACATCAGACTCGCCCCGGCCATAACAGGAAAGGGCCTTTTTTTTCGTTTCTACAACGTTTTCGCAGAACGTAACTCTCGCATAACTCTATAACTACCTGTATTCAAACTATGTTTTTTGTTTCTCCCTGCGTCTTTTATAATGACAATTTCTAAGTGAACCATAACTAATAATCAGAACTTTCGGTTAAAAACTAAACCCAAACTTTCACTCGCTGCTTTATTATATTCTTCCACACGGATCGTCAGCCAGTTTCGTTTCACCCTGTATACATATTGTCTTTTTTTTTACCCCTACTTTTTTGGGCCACAGTCTCGATTGGGCACTTCCCATGCGCCGCATGGCGACCAGTACTTTATTGGATCCCAGGGTGCGCTCCACTGAGTACTGCTGGACTCAGGTGTAGTTTTCGTTTGCATGGTGGCCAGCAATAAGTAGTTTCTCCTTTTCTTGTTCCCTTTCCTTAAGGCCCCCCTCCCTTCTTTTTTTTTAGGGGTAAAGGGGTGTGCGGGTGACCAGTAGCAGTAGCAGTAGTAGTAGTAGTAGCCAGTCGCTTTTTCTTCACAGGCCCCGATATTGCCTAGACCTCCATTACTAACGGGGCGTAGAAAAGAAAGCAGCCGGGTGGTAAATTCGATGCTGTTGCTACTTTAGAACCTAGGGAACAGGGGGTGGGGGTAAAGAAAGGTGGTGCACAGAATACTGTACGCATCCATGAGGAGAGAACGTCCTTTTAGATATAACGTTTTTAGACGGAAAGGGTTACATGGTGCAGGTACTGTATGTGTGTGAGCAGACTGACTGACTATGAAAAAGTTGTGAAGGTTTATTTTTTTTTTGGAGTAGACTCATTGAATGTGGTCTTTTGGTAGTTAGAAAACGCAGAGAAGCGGAAAAGTTAAAGTTTAGCTTTTTGAGTGTGTTGTTTCATGTTGTAGTTATTCTTTATACGATGCGACATTGTAGTAGTTATATTTGATAAACCAAATTAATGCGTTGTTTTTTTTTCCAAAAATAATTTTGTATACCATACTGTATACTTGTAGATGAAACGCTCCTTAAATATCCATGGAACTTCATTGGTTACGGTTCTTGGTGCTATTTCTCCTATTGGCTTTTCGCAATGATTTTATTATGCATAAGTTTTTCAGTTGATTTGAAAGTATACTGTTAACAGTAATAGGCTAGTTAACCTTTTAAATAAAGTCATTTAACAAGTGAGGAGTTGGGTGGAAAAACGTCGTAAATTCACTTACGTCATTATTCTTTAAAATGCATACTGTATATTGAATCGTTTTAGACCAGTCTATAGCATAACGACATTGGGTTGCCTAAAATTTGTACTTTTGGAATTTTTTTGGAGCAAGAATAATGGAACGTGACTATTGAAATTTTTTTGTGGTTTCTTTCTTCTTGTCGCTTTATTTCCTGGTTTCATTTTCAAGACAATGTTAAAAGATACTGATCTTTGGAAAAACGGCATTTATAAATTAGCACAATAATTGAAATAACGGCGTAATTGCATTTATGTTTCATGTGTTTTACATGTATTGCCTATCGTTCATACAATATACCCTTTTGATGACTGCTTCAAAATTACGTAAAATTTATACAGTAGTATAGAAAATATTAATATTATAACATTAGTTTAGTTCGATTTTTAGGATATCTTCTTATAAAAAAAAGGAATATCTCACTTTATAAAAGAAATACTCTTGGGAAAACCTTAAAAACTTCATTCGTTACTTGTTAACTATGATTTCATTATGAATCAATGTTTTCGTTAATAACGTACACTTTCAATAGTAACATTTAGTTGTGTCAAAAAACCAAAATCGACAGAGTCAAGAAATTGTTTTTTTACAAAATGTTATTGGTGATAGTAAACTGCTGTTTTACTTACTTTTCAAATTTTTCGGTATTTTAGACGGTATATTCATAAAATAACAAAGACTGTGAGGTTGGTTGATCTTTGGCATTTTCATATACATCCATTGTCAACAATCAGATTATTTTTAGTGAAACAAACCTTGATAGAATCCATGTTGTGTTGTGTTCACGATCCATAAAAGCTTCGGCGTATTAGGAACTGGCCCATTATCTATAAATGGTTTTTTGAATATTTCATTTCCAAGGCTGACATTTTCATTTTTAGTTTTTTGTTTTATTTTGCAAATTTTTGTTTTAGGTTTATTTATTTTTTTGTGTAGGTTGAGAATATTCGTGTCTTCTAAAATCGAAATTTATAGAATACAGTAGTAGCGGTACTCGTGAATTTTCATTATAAACCCTCGTACGGCGCTAGTAGTTACTCTTAACTAATTTAAACTGTCAGTCTATAAATATTGATACCGGTACTAATTAGTTAAAAAAATGTAAATTTTTTTCAATAACCTAAACTGGTAAACATTACCCATAGATACAGTTTAGACTAGCTAAAAACAAGACCGTTTAGCGCCACAAGCGTGTTTACCATGCAAATCCACGAATACCATAATACCTAACAATATGCCTATAAGTCAACTGACCTACCGTCACTGTTTAGTTAATTTTAAGATGTATTAAATTTTTTACATGTTGAGATTGTGTTCAATATGGCGTTTGAGAAATCCATTAATGTAATTAGTTTGTTTTTTATGGTGGATTTAATACTTTTAAATATTTATAAGTAAACGTTGATTTTAGTTAAAAGATAATTAAATTTGTCGATTTGGAATTTAGATGAAATTTATACGAATATAGTTACATTGATAGCGTTTTCATGTCATATTTACTTAGACTTAGATACTTGACAAATTAACAAAATTCATTCACTTAGACTAATTAACAAAAACAAAAAAGCCAAGACTAAAGTTGACAACCAGCATATTAGTCTACATTAACAACTTTTTTTTATACAGGGTGAGTCAAAAGTATGAATCCATGAGAATATTCGAAAAGCATATTATAATGAAAATGTTGATATTTTAAATATAATAGCACCGTGGTGGCATATGTGGTGGTATTTTCATTAACTACAAATTAATTAATTTGCTTTATTTCCAATAAGTCAAGTGAAAGTAAAAATTGATTCAACAAAAGTGATTAAATGCAGGGTGCTAGCTACAACAGCTTCTCTGCAAACCACTTCTGCTATGCAGTGAGTCACTTTAGATTTTAGTTGTTTGCATGGTTAATTTAAACTTCACTGCATAGTATTAGTGACATGCAGCAAAATTGTTGTAGTAGCATCAAGCCTTTCAATCAATATTGTCGGATCAATTTTTATTTAAGTTGGATTGTTAGAGATAATTAAAATGACTGTGGAATTTGACTAATAAATGGAACATTTTCTACAGCTTTCTAAATATGACTTGCTAGTTACGACTTTTCAATGTAACAATGCGATTTCCGATCGGTAACAATGTTACGTCAATGGAACTACCACCATTGTAAAGAGACCCCTGTGAAGGTGCTATATTATATCTCAAGCTCAACATTTTCATTATCATAGAACCGTACTTTTTTTTACTCACCCTGTATACCGTATATAGTTTTTATACAACTATCATTTTTTTTTTTTGCAAAAGTAAGAATTTCTTTTTTCACTAAATGTATTGTACAAATGTTGTCACAAAGAAATAACTCGATTGTCTTTACAAAGTGAATTTCACCGCAAGGCTTATTGGGATATATATAAAAAAATATTTCTTTTGCTTTTTTAAGAAATGCTGTTTCTACAAAAAAAATAACGTTTTTCCCCAAATTTATATCAAAATATATATACAAGTATATATATATATACTTTTTGTTACAACCTTAGAACAAACTTCATACTTTTTTTAACTGTCACTATAAGACAACATTGGAAATCTTTATATTCGCAACTTTGCGCCTGGTTTTTGTTTTTTTTTAGATATATTTTTTAGATTTTTTTTCGTTCTATATAAATATATATAAAACTATATATATAATTTTCTTTGTCTTTCCTAGAAAAGAATTTTTTTCTGCTCCAAAATTCTTCTTTTGTATGTGTGTTGGGTGGGCAAGTACCGTTGTGGGGCCACATTGCAACCCTTCTCAATCATTCGCACGTTTTTTCGCTCGCTTTTCGCTCATCTTGCCCGCGGGAAACCAGGAGCAGTTGCGAAAAGAAATGATTTTTCCCGCTTGTGAACAAAATTGGCCACATTAGACCTCTTGTTTCAATCGATGAGCATCGATGCGCTCCGTAAAAGGCACACACTCACTACTTTTTTATCCCCCATCTTTTTTTTTTCTCTCTGAAACCCCAAAACCTTTTTTTTTCATTCTCCCCCAAAAAAAAGATGGAAAAAAAAAGTAGTTTTGGAAAAGTTTTGTGTTAAGCCCCAGTGTACGAAAAATCCAACTTTTGTTTTTGGTGCGGTTTTTTTGTTGTTTATTTTGTTTTTTGACGTTGGTAATGTAAAAATATCGTTTTTGTAGGATGAAAGGAAACGTTTATTTTTGTGTCTAATAACGGGGAGTGTTTATACACAATCTAGTGTCAGTTGGTGTTTTTCTTCGTTTAACGAAGTGACTTATTGATCACCTGCGAAGAAAGATGAAATTGTCGTGTAAAAATTAAAGGCAGTTGTTGTTACATGCAATGTCGCGTGATGTACAATAAGATTGATGGTCTATCTCTTTTTTTACTATTAAAATAGAACATTTTAGTAACTGTTTACTACTAAATAATTGACTACGTTTATTATATGTATAGTGATAAAAATGTTATTATAAAAAGAAAGCAATATTTACATCACCCTGTATACTCAAACCATATCCTTTTTCTTGCTGTTTCTCTACTAACAAGTACATTGATAAATTTTTTTTAAGAATACGTTTTATTTTTAGTTTTGTTTTATGCGAATTTAGATTTATGTAATGTTTGCGTAATCCGATATTCGATTTATGCATTTTTTGAGTAATTCCATTTTCGATTTCTGCAACCTTCGATTCATCGATATAGACGAGTTTAAATTTATGCGAATTTAGACAAGTTTAAATTTATGCGAATTTACATTAATGTCATCTTTGAGTGATGTAATATTCGTTTTGTGCGAGTTTTGAGTAATTTCAATTTCTGCAATTTTCAATTTGCGATTTTTTTTTACATTGGACTTAATGCAGTTTTCGATTCACGCGTTTTTCACTTTATGCAATTTTTGGTCCATTGGACTATAGAGTATACTACCCTAATGGCAGTATACGTTCAATTCTCAGCTCACTCACTCACAAACTCACTCAAGTGAAGCTAATATAAAGCGAATAATAAAAATTTACGGTATAGAATTTACCACTGTACAGTTTTTACTAAATTGATGGATATGGTGGAAAATAAAGATACCGTATTCGAAAACAAAATTTGTATCACTCTGTATAAGATATATTGTATTTGTACTGCTTCACTACTAAAATTAAAAACAGTACGATTTACTACACAGAATTTTATAAACTAAATCTATTATAAATATAGCGAAAAATAAAGTCAATTATAGGATATTTGGATCACTCTGTATAGTTGAGCATACATATATAAATTTTTACTATTTTACTACTAAAATTTAAAATGTAATACTATTTACTAATAAATAATTTACTTTATTAAATTGTAGTGAAAGATGCAGCTACTATTAAACGACACGAAACAAAATTTGGATCACCCTGTATTTTACAATTATCTTTAAAAATTTCATAACGTAATGCATCATATATATGATTTTAATCAACAATTTTAATTAAATATTTCAATTTTTAATTTTAAAAAAAAATAAATTAATAAATAGAATTGTTCATACAAATAAGATGTATAGCATCCTATTGTAATAAGCCTATCGTTTTTCAAAACATTCAAATGAGTGTTACTCTTTTCGTGGTTGAAAATGGAAGTCACTTTTGCCAGCACCTGTCACCAGGTACAAAAGTACCTACTAATGGAAATAAATGACTATTTTTTTGTACATCATTTTTTTTTAATACAAATTTATTTTCCGTCTGCTTCAAATGTTACAGTGTAGCACAAAATCTTTTGTATAGAAATTCAAGGCCGGTTGTTTTTGATGTCCACAAAAAATAAAAAATAAAAAGTTTCTCAATTATGCTAATAAAAAAAAACTGATGAAAGTTGAAAAGAAACTTCAGCAGGTTTTTTTATATAAAGAATAGGATGGTTACAAAAAAATAAAAAATTAATAATAATAGCTTACCTGTATCTACAAGAATTCTGTCTTGCTTGATATTAATTTTGACTTTGCCACTTGTATTAACTCTTGGTTTTTTCATCCTCGTCAGTTTTTATTTTTTTGTATTTTTAAAGAACGTCTTCCAACTTAGAAGTACGTTACAAGTTATATACAACTTCCTAACTGGTATATATTTATAAAATGTATATACATAAAGTGTCCGAAAAATATTTATTTTTTACTTAATAGAATAAATGTTACGCATAAACTCAAACGTTTTTGCTATTCACCTAAACGTGAAAGTACTGCTACTGGTACTTAATACGCAAAGTGGATTGCAAAGGAAGTTTTGATATACGTATATACTGTTATATAATATAATGATATAATATAATGATATAATATAATGATATATAACTTATATATCATTATATTTGTATGTATAAATATCACTGCATGATATTTTTTCTTATTACTATAGTTGTACTGTAGTCTAAGCTTTACACGTTATTGGATGTAACATCTGTGTTAAATAAAACAAACAACAAACTGATAAGTAAACACAATTGTGAATTACTGTATATCGTTATATGAGGAAATAGATCTATTCTTAATAAACATACGCAAACACGAGGCGTATTTTATTCAGGTTTTCATTAACCATAGCTGTTCATCTTCTTTGTTTTGTTGTTCTTGTTAGCGTAGTATTAACGATGCATGACGTTAAAGACAAACAGTGTAATATAAAGTAAACAAGGTTGGCGCGTCGAGGTATAAGCTTTGAGCTGAATTTAATAGTACGTAGAAATTTTTTACACTTTTTTATAATATATTTAAACATTCTTTAAAATAACAATTTATTTCATTCTAAAACAATTTCTACAGTTTTTGTTATTACAAACATACATACATATAATACATACATACCCACACACACACACACACGGAGCACTTGTTCAGGGTATGTATTGTATATTTTTCAAATACTGTATAGTATAAGATGAATTTATACAGGGTATGTCAAAATTGAGGGAGTTTAATTAAACCCCCCCCCCCTTAATTCAAGACGGGGTTTAATTACATTTAGACAATTTCGAGGAAATTTTGTACTGGGCTCGTTGTGTTGCTGGTCTTGCTTTGCTCTCTGGGACCATTCAACACGAATATCTATGCAAATGTTGTGGTTTTGTTCAAAAACTATGTATTTGGAAGGTAGAACTGCAGTTAACAAGGATTGTACGCCAATGATGGTGTTACTGGGACTGGGTAGTTTAACTTTTTTTTAACAAAATACCCATTATTTCATAGACAAAATATAAATTGTTGCGGCGCCGGTTTACATGCAATATATG
>JAQIWH010007800.1:0-10978 GCA_034695005.1 Cryptops parisi | reverse complement strand
ACGTATTTTTAAAAAAAAATTTTAATGTATTTGTTCAATATATAATATGATTTATATGGTTTATTTTAATTTTATGTTATTTGATCACTCGGCAATATTGGACAATATGCCGAAATACCACACAATGATGCTCAGTTGTAATAGTAAATTAGGTACTTACAGTAAGTACCTTAAATTATTTACACAAATTGTTTCGTTTTATTTTTTTTGATTGAGCTACTAATTTTAACTAATATACTGTTCGTTGATTAGATTAGATAATGGTACTAAGTTTTTGATGTTACAAGTTTGTTTTTTATTTTGCCAAAATATTAACAGTTCAGGCGTAATATGAATTAATAAAAATGCTATAGATTTTATGAGCATTTATTATTAATGTTACCCAAATTGGAATGCTGTTTTACCATATTTATGTGATGTTTATCATTTCATCAATAATATAAAAGAACTTACAAACATTTTTTTTGGTCTGCTCATATAGTAAATGCTTATTATGTCAGGGTCTAGTATAATTAATTTTTTTTTCAGTTCTATAGGTTATGGATTATTTTTATTTAACGTTACTATATTTTATTGACTAGATTATCGTTAATGAAAGGGATTTTTATGTTCTTAAGATTTGGACAAAACCATACAACGAATTAAAATAGCAGGTGGGGCATTTGGACGTAGTCTGAATGTAATAAGGGTACTATGGATTTTATGAACATTTATTATTAATGCTATGATAATTAGATTGTTGTTTGTTTTTACATACATTTATAGTATGTATTTTGTTTTCCGCAATTTTGTTTAGTAATTTTTCAACATTTTTTTTAGGGCTTGTAAATGTGTAGGGCGAACATTAGGGCCAGTATTAATAATAATTCTATGGCTTGATTTTCATTTATGAATTTCTATAGGTGATGGAATTTTCCCTTTACGTGCTGTTACCACTGATGTTCACTATTGAATTTATTTCTATAAATAGCTATTTCGAGCTGTTTGGAACATCGTTGTTAGAGTTGTTACATTCCTAGCTACAAAAAATCAATGCACGACAATTGTTTTATTGTAGCCCCAAAACTGTTACACCATCAATGCCTAGCAATGACCCAAGTTATTATTTTTTTTCCATCGCTATCGTAAACAGTTTTGATCGTGTTTAAAGTTAGATTAAAACCTTGTTTAGAATGGTTGATGTGATGTAAGAAAAAAGGAAACGACCTTTTGGTTTCTCTGGCATAGTGACAAGTTGTTGATGATGATGTTTTGTGCATTTCAACATTCCGAAAGCCCACAAACAGAAAATCGTAATTTAACAGTTATTCTTTGAAAATTTTGATAAAATGATTCTTATTGTTAAGATAAACCCAGTCAAGTATTGTTTAACCGTTTAACCTACTATGGGTTTAAGCTTTATGCTTTGCGCAGCTATTATTATGGAAATTCCAAAAATAAGTACAGTATTTTCACTGATGCCATTGTAGGACCCGTATGATGCTACTTGCTTGTACATGTACTTGGTTATAAGTTTATTTTCTAGGTTAAGTTGGGAAAAAAATAAATCATACATTTAATACTTTTTCTCCTAACCAAATCTGCAAAATAAACCCATAACCACATACAAGCAAGTAATAACAAAAGAGAGTGGGGCGTCTAATCGAAAAGTACCAATTTATGAAATTGTCTACACATTTTTTGCTGGAATTGTTTCCTAAACAGAATTTATTGCATAGCATTTTGACAAACAAAGTCTCAACGATAAACTAACCGTTTTAATGAGCATCTATTATAAATTGTGTGCTCAGGTGGGTGATAAATCGTGGCATGGTGAGAAACACGGAACTAACCGCATCGTTTTTATTGGCATTGAAATTTAACTAGACATCGATTTTTTTTTTTTTTGCCAAAGTAAGGCATTCAGAGTTTCCAATATTTGCAATCAAGGTAAATTTTGTATGACGTAAAACAAAAGACGGAAAAATTACCTGGGCCTTGGCGGTGGCTCTCGAAAGACGTGTGTCCTACCAAAATAGGAACCAAAGTACAGTGTGGCAGGGATGATCTCCCTGTGATGTTCTGCAGCCATTCTTTTTAGGGAGGACAGTGCTGAAATGAATCAAACAATGGTTTGTTCGAAATCAGTTTTGCCTTTATTTGTTGTGTTATAAATTACATTTCTACTAATACATCATAAGAAAGTTGAAAATGCATGCTTTTAATGTGGTACAAACTGGAACAAAAATAGACTTACTAATCACATTGCTATATAATGTCATTCAGGTTATTTCATTTATAGAGTACTGTATATCAATTATTTTATAAATGCGTTCATAATCATCTAAGATGTTTATATAAGTTATGGTACAGTGCAGAACACTGTATGTAGTCTAGACATTATGGTAAGTTATAGAATACCAATACTTAATTGGATACTCAAAGTACAGTTATTTATTTATTCATAACTTTTATTCCATCCCAAAGAGTCATATAATTACAATAAAACACATTAAAGAGAAAACACTCTCTTGAATTATCTCTTGTTATCAATTGGGGGGGGGGTTACATTTCTAGAAAGTAACAATACCAATTACGTTTTTACGATACGATACAATACAGTTACAATACCAGTACGTTATTCCTCAATACTGTACCATAGCCTACAAAGAAAGAGATTGTAGATCTCTTTCTTTGTAGGCTATGACTGTACAATACCAATACGTTATTCCTCATTATCTGAAATTTTGTTAGAGTTTGGTTAGATTTTGTTTGTTAAACTTTGTTAGCTGTATGTTGTTTTTTTTTAGTATATGCGATTGATAATTTTTGGTTTTAATAACAAATTTTTAAAATTTATTGAACAGCAAATAGGCCGACTGGTGTATTTGAATTACCTGATAGCGTTAGTGTATAACTTATTTTAGTACATGACGTTAATTTCTCCATAGACATTATTTTCACTCATAGATGGTAGTACAGTACTATCTGATAGATACGGTAGCTTATAGTACTGTACTACCATCTTCACTTCCACGTTTCTGATAGATACCCAGTACTAAAGATTACTTAATAATAAAATACATTTGATTAACCCAATATGGTGTTTAAACGTTCAGAAAAAGGAAATGTATAAAACTAACAAGAAAATTATGACATGTTTAATGCAGTTTTCATTACATTGTTCTCACGTAACCCCCCATTTTACGTTGAATTTTAGTTTTCTTAATTGCGATATTGGTAAGTGGGTTATCAATGGGGGTTACATGATTAGAAAGTATCGACTTTCTAGTTATGTAACCCTCATTGAATTAAATAACTGTACTTTGAATTAAAGTACTCACTTATTTAACGTTGTATTTTGTACCTTCTGAATTTTCTAGGTACATGCAGTGAAGTGTTCCTCTTTTAGTGTATAGTTGCCTTAAAGTCCTAACTTTACCTTCACCAACAATAACTTCATCAAAAAAACGCCATAAAGAACATTTTCATGAAAGTTTTATTTTAATTAAAATTTTATTTTAATTAGTCACTGATTTTAATGAACTTTTATGACTCACGTTTTCAGCTTAAAAAGCCCAAGAGGTTTGATGTAAGTGTAATCAAGGTTGCAAGTCGTCAGCTTGAATCAACAGTAGGCTACTATAAACTAGATGATTTTTGTGAAGAAAATGTAATTGTATTCAAGGGTATAATACTCGTATGTTTTGACTACAGGGTGGTTGGAAAGTAACGCCCTATCACAAAGTGCTAAAAACGTTACTAATTATTGGTCAATTGTAGTGAAACACGTTTTACTGTGGTCCTTAGAATGAGAATGCGAATTAAAATTGATTTCAATGTTAAAAGAAATTGACAGAAGTTGTATTTAAATGGTAAAAGTCTACATAAGTACCAGCATTGTCCACCAATGTTTGCAATAGCCTCGACCGACTTCATCAGAAACTACCATGGTATATGTTGGTTATTCTTATACATGGTAATTAACATCATAAAGATTAGAAAGAAAAAATATTGTGTACTTTCTAGTCTATAACTTTTATTATGTTTTTCTATATTGAATATATCGTAAATTAAAAAAAGAAAAAAATAATTCATGGACCACGATGATTCAGCCAACGTCCCGGAAATGGGATGTCGAGCCACTCACGGACAGTTAGTGCCAAATGAGGAGGAATATCATCTTCATGAAGATGATAAAAGAGTTTTTGACGTTATCTCAAGTGAACATAACAGACTAAACATCATCTTCCAGCACGGTTAGCTAACCTCAGACGATTACAGAAACTGGTGGATAACGTTAGTGTCTACGTAGACTAACACAGGAGACAATTTATCCCACCATTGGGTCCACAATAAAACTTGTTTCACTACAATCGACCAATACTTAGTTAAATTAGTACGTAATTAGCATTTTTTTTCAGTAGGGAGTTACTTTACAACTACCCTGTATAAGAGTACTTCACTCTGACTACAGCTAACGGTGGAGTGTAACTCCCTGTTACCGAATATTTAGGCTAGTGCCATATGTGAGATTTCGCTATTATGCAAGAGATCTCTTTCGTTATATGCGAGAATATTTTGTCATTAATATCCAATCTTATGCGGTGGTGTACAAGTATCCGAATGTCTTCACTACCTAATATTTTCCTTCCAAACGTGTATGACTTCTATGCATGGCACATATTTTTCTTCATACTTTTCTAATCTGTTGTAAGTGTTCTATTGGGTGTTTCAGGAACTCGTTTAGAAACGTCTCCGGCCTGTAGGGGGTTCAAAGGAGCAACTTTTTCCCATATAAAAAGTTCAGGAAAAAAAATAATCATGTTAAGTAACTTGATGCAGACGCTTAAAGTCTTGTCTGCATCTGTATTGTTATAAGATTCACCACAATACACACCACAAAGATACAGGATTCGAGTATCCTGTCACTTGACGCGACTTTTTCCAGAACCTTTCCAATGGGAAAAAGTTGTTCTTTCTGCATCTCCCTGTATCCCTAGAAGTAAACGTGGTCCTGAAATCCTGTACGTTAAGGGAATTTCGATATACTGTATGTGATTTTTTTCATGCGAGGTTTTCAGTTCAAATTGTTTATTGTCACGTAAAACAAATATTTATCGTATGCATATAAACAAACATACCGTATGCATATAACAAAAATGCATGATTGATGCATGATTTACAAAAATAAACAAAACAAAAACCAGAATCAGTATTCCACAACTTTACCTATAATAAAAAAAATGAATCTGTATGCAATTCAAATCGGTACTTTCCAATTATAGCAATGCGCAGTCTGATGTTGCTATTTGCTGTAGTACTTAATTATGGGTTCATTGTGCAGGTTAGGTTAGGAAAACAAAACAATATCATACGTTTAATACGTTTCTTTGTCCTTCCTAACCTAACCTGCACAATAAACCCATAATTAAGTATAAGCAAATAACATCAGACTGGGCCTGGCTATAACCGAAAAGTAGTTTTAAATTAAATGCCCCCCTCCCAAAAAAAAAAAAACACATAGCATTGTGTAAAATGATTGCCAGTGAAAAAATAAACACAAAGGGAGATTAAATCGTGGAAAATAACGTGTATACAATATTATATTAATTAAATAATAGATTAAAGACTATTTAAGTTTTGAACCAAATGACGGTTGTTCAAGTTATAAACCGGTATCACTTACCACTACGAGATGGCTGAGTGAAATAATCAGCATGTATGCGTTAAGAAGACATGAAGTTGAATATTGATCACTGTTTTGTTATTGAAAAAATACCATAGCAGCTATTTAACATGTTTCAGAGAAAATTCATGAAGTTCTCTTAATTTTCTTTTGAGTTAACTTTTTTTTTTTTGGGTCGTTTGCACTTGCACGAGAGATTTCGTGTAGTGGGTGATAAGCAATTTTGTTGAACGCTTTCATGGATTTCACTGTCACCCTGCACTTATTGATTGCTAAGATATGTATTTTTTTTTCTTTGTTCAAATTCAAGACAATTGATTTCCGAAAGCTCATTTTCTGAGGGTTGAGTTATTTTGAGAAATGTTTATTTACTATTCAAACGAGTTCAGTTTTGATTGTTCAGAAAGAAAAAATGCACACTATATGTTTTTTATTTATGATTTTAGCAGGATAGCGTGAACACTTTCTAACTCTTGACAACACGAATTCTCGGACACCATAAATTCATAATAATAATAACAAATCACGGTAGACATAGTATCTAATGTGCTCGTGCCTCTCTGAAACAGTGGTTTCGTAACTCTCAGTTCATTGTAATTAGCATGATGCATTATTTTTATTTTTTTTTGTTGTTTACGTGAGAACAATCGATGCGAGTGTCGTGGAAATTAAATGTTTGGCTGGGACATTTGTTTGGTAATAAAAGAAACAAAAAATCAGTCGGTGACCCATTTTTGTAAAATTAGGGTAGAAGGTCCAAAAAATTGACCAGATATGCTGGATTTGGTTTCATTAATTGGATTGGTTCTCTAGACCTGGTGACCCAAAATCACCATGTTTAACTGTTTCATGCCCCATAAAGATTATTTCCATGCCAAAAGAGTTTTTTTTTTTAATTAGAATAATACAAAATTTAGTGACAAGAAATCCGTTTTATATTTCAGTTCCTTTATATTTCAGTTTCTCTAACATGTGTGATAATGAAAACTCTCCCATTTTCTCGATCTGTGCGATGAAATTTTGATATTATGCGATTTTTGTATTGTGGTGCACAAGTGAATCAACGTTTTGTCATTTTATTTTAATTTCGGTTATATGCGTTTTTTTTATTAATGCGACGTTTGCATGGCACCTAGCATTTGTATACCCCTGCTGTAGTATACAGGGCGGCTCATAAGTTTCGAAAGGGTGTAAAACTTGAATAACTTTTTGATTTTTAAATTGAAGGACCTGGTGCAAAAGGGTGTTAAGTTTACATTTTTTGTCAAAGATGACATAGAAAAATTTTCGAATGTGTTAGGTGAAATTCTACCTTCTTAACGCATAATTTTGAGCAAAACAACAATTTTGGCTACTTCTTGCACTAATATGCGAAGATATTAGTGCAAGAAGTAGCCCATAGACAGCAATGCCAGTTCAGATCTTTAAACGCGTTTTCCTCGAAATTGTAAATAAGTTACTTAAACACCCTTTTTACACCAAGCCCTGCAATTGTTTTAAATTATTTTTTTTCAGTTTTTCAGTTTAATTTTTTCAGTGTTTTATTTATTTATTTATTAAATTTTTTTATTCATTCATTTATTTGTTTTTTTACTTTTTTTATTTATTTTTCATTGATTACAGTAGTTTACTTTATAAGTTTACTATAAGTCTACTCACTTCAATCTTGGCACTGTACATCAGAATGGTTATTGTGAAATTTATCAATGGTGTATAATTTTCAATGTACTGTTTGATAAATGTAAGATAATCTGCAGAATCTGGTTTGCCATGTGCGTGAACCGTTGGGAAGTTCTTCACGCTTGTCAGAACACCTAAAACGATGTGAGGATCAGGAACTTCCTTGCATGTTTCTTCCACTGTCCTGTCTAATGATGGCATGTTATACTAAAGTACAATATGTCACGTATGATGCCATATACCATGTGCCATATGTATGTCAATGTCAAATGTCTTTAATATAATACCGTATAATCATAGTCTAATTGCTTTTTTTTCATCGTACACATTGAAAGGGATGCGTTTTTAGGAGTTGAATCTTTTTATACGCTTAATATCAGGTTCACTTGTGAGTGAGCTGGGAATTGAACTATACTAGCATCTGAAGAGTAAAGACGTTTATGATAATACTGTACACTGTATAGTCCAATGCACCACAAATCACATAAAATGAGAACCGCATAAATCGAAAACGCATTAGTCTAACATGACAAAAATCGAACGAATCGAATCAAAAATTGAAGAAATCAAATATGGAATTACTCGAAAATCGCATAAATCGAATATCACATTACTCAAAGATCTCATTAATTTAGATTCTCATAAATCGAAATTCCCATAAATCGAAATTCGCATAAAGCGAAACTATACATAAAAAGTAGCCTTAAAAACATTTTTAATATACTTTTTGCATGATTCAATTAATTTTTGTTGTAAGGAACTAAACTACACCTAAATGTGTTTGATGCTTACATGAAATTTTACTTATTTTCAAATGCTGATATGTACCATTATACATGTCCACCTGTGTACTAAATAGTTTACATAGTTCTTCTACGCCTTGTTTATAAAAGCGTTATTTATGCAAGGTCATGTCTAAGGCATTATCAATGAGCTTATAGAGAAAATGAAAAATTACTTGAGAAAGAAAAATCAATGATGTTATGACAGAATTTACAAAGGTAAATTTCTTCTTTAGCTACGTTAGTCCACAATTCATTAGTTGATTCTGTAAATGGTTTATATGATTCTTTGTATCATAGTAACACTTTAGTAGCTTATGCTGAGCATTTATATATGCAGTAACAATTTTTTTTCATGTTTTCTCAAACTTGAAAAGAACATTTTTGCCATATGAGAAAATCATATTTTGAACGATGTTTTTGCAGACTATAAAGTGGGTAGAAAACTACACAATAATATTTTGATAGATTTAATAAAAAAAATTTATTTAATGATAAGAATAATAATATCCGCTATATATTTCCATTAAGAAGGTGTTTGAAAAAGAACATAAAATCTAGGGCATGTGATTTATTGATTTATCACGTTATAAACCAAAAACAGTGGGCAATTTCTACCTTGATTTTGAACGTTTTACGTTTTTTGCTACAATTTTGCTTATTTTAAAAAATGCCAGAAGTTAAACACCAACAGAATAACAATAGCCTGACAGGTGATTGGTATGTAGAAGGATTTTTTTTAATGTCTTTTTTTTCACTTCTGCATTTCACTAGCAGACTAATTTAATATACCAATATTTTTCTTAATTTAGAAATTTAATTACAGTGTTTGATGCTAAACGCAATAAAGATCAATAAAAATAATTACAGTTAATTAAACGACCCGTCATTTCCCTGAGTTCTTTAAACCATCCGTGTTTAGACAAGTGGAGTTCATATTCGACATCACTTTATATGTTTCACTATTTTTTTATACTAGTTTAAAAAAATTTCAGTTATCAAAATCTGTTATCATAAAGCTTTCTAGTTTAAAATCCAAGTACGAAGTTCTGGACACTTGTAAGTTATTTTGCTGCTTATTGCAACGTGTTTTGTTTTTTTTCATTTTTAGAACAAAGGAAACTTGCTTTACCAATTCGAATCTGGCAACGTTATTTTGTTGTTTCATAAGCTTTTTATTAGCTTCATTTGTGAGTGAGGTACAAAGACGTGACTTGAGAATTGTGAACGCATAAAAAAACCAAAAGCACTAAAAGAAAGAGAATTGATTCGTAAATTGTTGATTTATGATTCACTTTTTTTGAATTGACGAGTCATTTAATTTAGTTTTTCAAGGCAGCTATTTTGTTTTGATGAGTTCGATATTCTTTACACGCAAGATATACCCATGTACAGTATCTTCTTAGTTTATAGAACTGTTTCATGTATTGCCCAACGATGCCGTTGAAGTTCAATGTTGTGTGGGAGCTCAATATTGTGTACTGTGGACTGAGTGGTAGATAAGTACTTTTAACGGTCTCAAACTTTATTAAAGTCTGGAAATACAGAAATGATGACGAGGTGAGGATGAAGATATATCCGAGGAAGACAGATTTAATGTGTACGTATCATTGGTTCCTCTAATCATTTTTCTTTGATGCACGGGTGTTTCATTTTCGATTTTTCTTCCATCTCTAGCTTTAAGTTTAGAAAATGCAAAATATAAATGCCTATGTGTAAATACAGGTTGCCGTTTCGAAGTCCAATGTAACAAAATTCGCATAAATCGAATCAAAAATTGGAGAACTTCACTAGGGGGTGTGGACTACACGCGGTGACACTTAAATACATGTTTCTGCAGTGTTTCAGCAGAAATATATTGTTTTTCATACAATTATGAAAAATGCGCGTGGATAGATATAACCACGAAACCATTTTTTTTGTAAGCTCAGCTTAAACGTACTGCAGAAAGTTAAAATTTTACGCGGTAAATTTGTATTTATTTTACATTTGCATTAGTATTCACTGTGGCTATGCGCGTTGTAATACTGGAAAGCCTTCAAAAGCTGTAGCAATGCGCTGTGCTCGACAGGAAAGCACTACAAAACTATAGCTATTCGCTGTTATACAGGAAAACGATAATGTTCATTTTTAAAAACTAAATTAGCTTTGTGGTACAGTATATTTATGATTAAATTACGTGGTGCAATGAAATGAACTTTATTTCTCACTAATTTTTTTAAAGGGCCAACTGACACATTGTTTGATGTGACATGACAAATAGAGCAATTATGGAAAACCTATGAAGTAATATCATCAGGGTATCGTACCTGTTTTCTTGAATTTGCACCGACTAGGCTATGTCATCACGAGCTGCTTTATGGTTATACATGTTTAAAATTAGATCCAAGTTATCGATACTCAAATAGTTTCTATGACCACAGTATCGCTGTGGCTTGTCACCAATTTGAGTTATTATTTACTGTCGGTTGTGGTACATTATTAAATGCGTTGAATTAAGGTTGTTAACTGAATACACGTGCTGATATTTCAGATGTAGTTCACTGCATGGATAAGTATCCCGTGGCAGCATTTATTTTAAAAACATAAGGGGGAGTCTTGGACTCCTGCTGACTTGGAGCTATTGATCAATTGGAAGTGCTGTGTAGTTCTCAAGACCTAACGACCACTTGTCCCAATGACCAACACTATTATTATTGCACATAAAATTTTGTTGTTTTCCGATATCATTCGGACAGATCATTATACACTGTGTACTATTGCTTATAGTATACCATATGGTGATAGGCTTATAATTAAAAATTTATATGCTTTATACTTCATATATTATATCAGATATGAACTTTAT
>JAQIWH010007799.1:0-10979 GCA_034695005.1 Cryptops parisi | reverse complement strand
TTGTTATCAAAAAGTACTAGTCCCAAAGTGATCACAATAACCAGATTCCACTGTATATTAAAACCCTAGAAATCATTAAACATTCAATTTTGTTTCTTCCATTTCTTTGCAGGACACGATGATCATCAACAACCAGGATGGCAATTTTGGCAAAACTGATTTGGACGCGGTTGAAACGCTCCTTTCGTTTGCACGCCAGTCCCCTCGTCAGTCGTTCAAACGCGTAGAAACCATGGTTGCTCTGTCGCCACCTCCCAGCAGCATTTCGCCTAGTTCTTCCGACAGCGAATGGGACGCGGAAGGTTCAAAGGCCAAGAAGATCAAAAACGATTCAGAGTTAGCAAGGGTAAGTTTACGCTTTGTCTACGTTTTCGTTCACACCTGCATTTTTTTGTGGCTCGACTGTCGTGAGACTAATGTGGCATTTTGATTCGTTTCTTTGCAGTTGCTAAGAGACAGTCCTCAGACTCCACCGCGGACTCCGAGTCCCGGCAGAACGTCGGTGCCAGTCTCTGTGATTGTTTGTGCGTCGTCGCTGCGCAAGACCATGCAAAAAAATCCAAACGATTCCAACTCGCAACAACAAACGGCATATACTTCGTGCACCGGTTACAGCAACTGCGCAATGTTGAACAGTGCAACCGCCACGTCCGAGAGTAGAGCTTGCTACTTGCCCACTTGTTCGACCGGGACCAAGTCAGTTGTTAGAACTGAAACGCAATCAAACATTAAACCACACACTATGGTTGTAAACTCTAGTGATAACACAGTGACCGGAATCACCTTAAAGCGAACACACTATCAGATGGAACACAATGAACGACAAGAGACTACGTCGTCACCCAGCATGCAACAGTGTCCTGTTGTCAGAGAAGCTGGACAGTTACAGTCCCCGTTGCAAACTGTGTTCGTCACAACGTCGCCATGTACCAAAACCACCGTTGTCGCGACGGATTCGGCGGCAAAGCCGGTGACCATCGCACCGAAGATTGCACCAACACCTCAGATGATTCCACTTAATATTCCTTTCAATATTCTGACACCGCCGCCTCAAAAGGGTAGCACGGTGCCTCCCAATGGTTCCACTATGGTCCTCGCACAACTGTCGCCTTCCACTTTGCTACCCATCACCAGCGCAACGACCTCGACGATCGTGGTCGTCACCGCAATGGACAGCAAAAGTGACGGAAAACTGCGTGCATTGTTTCCAGCACCGTTTTTGATTCCAAATATTGCCCCGCAAGAGGTGAAACCATGCGATACCAGGCGCCGTACTTACAAGTGCAGCTACGAGCAATGCGGCAAGACTTACTTCAAAAGTTCGCATCTGAAAGCCCACGTTCGGATGCATACAGGTACTTGCTGGCTAAGATTAAGATTGTTTTAATACTGGGTGTCCACCATGAGATGTCAATATTTTTAGTTTGAAAGGCAAATATGGAAATGATAGCGAACCTACCTTAGTTTCATAAAGAATATCTAGGAGATAGTACAACTAACACCCTTCCCCTCAGGCAATCTGCATTCGTTTCTACATACCACCACACAACCTGTGCTCAGTTGCCATTTTGGAAAATGACCGACTGCAGCGCTATTGTGTCTTTTACATGCACTACAAAGTTTTCACACAAACGTTTTGAGTTCCTGATTCTGTTCCACCAAGCATTAACTTAGTATAACCTGAATTGAAAAAATAACTGACTTTGCAAATGTTGACATGTCGTGGTGGCCACCCTGTAGTTTCATGTTTGATTAGCATAACATTTTATTTTTTTATAACCCTATAAAAAATTTTTTTCTCTGCTATTCAGGTGAAAAACCCTATGTTTGCAGTTGGGAAACCTGTGGACGTAAGTTCTCTCGCTCGGACGAGTTGTCACGTCACAAACGCACCCACACGGGAGAGAAGAAATTTGGATGCCCGATATGCGGACGCCGCTTCATGAGGAGTGATCATCTCACCAAACACGTGAAACGACACAATAAACAGAAACGGTCAATGGCTTGGCAAGTGGAAGCCAACAAAGTTACCAACGATTCACCTAAAGACATGCCAGTTCAAGGACTCGTAAATGGTGAAATGCAATCGCTCGGACTCGTTTTGCCTCAAATGCAATAAACACAGACAAAACAGAAAAATCACCTGGGCAAAATGAACCCAATCGACCACTAATTTAGTATAACTGTTGATACGTATAGCATGACAAGTGGTGTTGTTTTTTTATATACGTTTTTTTCTTTGTATTAATTTAAAAGACGTCAGATTTTCAAGACAAGACTTTTGAAGTTGATTTAACGTTTCGCTTTCCAATTTTATAATCGGCTCTAAATGTTTTTTTTTTGTCTTTTTCACCTGCAAACCAATGAGATTTTTTTCTTTTCTAAATGAATTATTTATGTCTGTATAATTAAACTTTTGGATTATATATTTATATTGTAATTTTCCATAATATTTTGTGTTGAATCCCAAAACTTTTGGGGGAAAAAGCTGAAAACTGTGATTCGGAGCAATAACAAAATGTCATGAATGTGATAACTTTTTGGTTTTCCATTTACCACACCACCACAATCCATTATTCCGACAAAACTTGATTTCCATTCCTAACCGTTCCTAGATCTCATTCGAAACATTTCACCAATTTCAACTAAAAGCAATAATTATTTTTACACACTTTATATTAGTTTCACTGATGTCACTAATAGCGAGTGAAAACATAGGGTGCCACCTGGTGACAAATCCCAATTTCAAAATACATTTTTATACTAATCTCACTTTTGAGGGGGCGACAAGTAACAATTTCCAAATACATATTTATATACTAGTTTCACTTCCGAAGGCGACACCTGGTGATTAAGTCCAATTTCCAGTATATTTATATTATACTAGTTTCACTTGAGAGAGGGGGACATCAGGTGACAAATACCGAATTCCAAACACATAAAACAATTTATAAAATTTGTTTGGTTTTTTTTTTACACACTTTGGCAATATATAAAGCCAATATGTAAAGTGCGTTCTTGGAAAAATCATTTCTTAATCATAACTCGTGAACTTCAATGCAGACTGTGTTGCACGACACTGAAATAAAGGTTGACTGTGTTTTTGAATATTTGGGCGTCTTTTTAATATCGATCAACAAACAACAACATGGACCGGGGATAATCCACTGGTAGGTATTAACATGCCTTTTAAAGCTTAATATTTTTTTGTAAATCTTAATATTTTGTAAATATTGATAATCTTGCTAAATTTGATCATCGCAGTGTGATAGACGAACAAGAATAAAATCAAGCAATTAAAATGAGAAAACTATAAATTATGTGTTCGTGGGGGGCGGGGGAAGAAAATTGATGAGATTTCATTTTTTCTTTTCACTTTGAAATTTGTGGATGATTAAATATATATAAACAAATTATTTTTAAATATAATTAAAATAATAATATAAATCACTTGACTACATACTGATCAATGATCAGCCATTTTTCTTTGACTTCTTCGACCTGCTTCGACAGCAACGGTTCGCGGATGCGGATTTTCACTTCAATCATTCCACCCGTGGGCTTGCGACCATCCATAAGCTGCAACGCAAATCATTTTGATCACAACTACATTAACATATTAAAGCTAATTCTTCTGCAATCGAATCGCAACTTACGTCGAACGTGTCATGGATAAGACATTTCGTCTCCAATGGTGCAAGCTTGACTTGGGCCACTCCGAGGGAACTGTCGCTTCGGAAAAATCCGCTACAACCCAAACAAATAAAAAATTTGAGAAAAAAAGATTCATAAAAATTGTTTAAGAACACACTTTATATATTGTCAAACTGTTTACATATTATCACCAGGTGTCACCCTATATCTCACTCACCCCTTTGCAATGACTTCGAATTTAATGTGGCCTCGTTTGAAAACGCGTGCAAGGTTTCTCGTTTTCCGATTGATCGGAAGGACGAAACACTTATGGTAATCTGCAAGAAAAATAATGTTCAAGATGATGTTAAAAATGTTCTACGGGGTGACCCAAAAGTCTTCTTCTTGTCTTCTTTATTTTTAATTCTTTTGTCATTGTCTTTCACATTGTGAAAAAGCAACTCAAAAACTATTCATTCGCCCACTTTTTTAAAAATGTTTTGGTGTATTTTTACAAAAAATAAAGCGAAAAATTTGGTTCAACCTTTATTTGTAACTTCACACACATTTGAAGAAAAAAAGGATGGTAAAACTTTCGTTGTTGAAAGTCATTTGAAAAGAACCAAAAAAACATGTTTAGTTTAAAATAAAGGTTGAACCAAATTTCACTCTTTTTTTGTAGAAAAAAAAAATTACACCAAAATTAATAAAAAAAAAAAGTGAGTAATAAAAAAAATTTTGAGTTGCTTTTTAATAATGTGAAAAAAAAATTATATATATTAAAAAAAAGTCATCCTCAAATTGAATGGAGTGATCGACTTTTGGGACATCCTGTACAACGTGATTTGATTACAATTATTCTGAACGCACCTGGGTTATTTGTATCTTTCACTGTGCTGGTTCGATCATGTACAGGAGTTTCCTTAAACATGCACAAAAGTCAAAGTGATGTAATGAAAATGCAAAAAAAAACAACTAACAATATTGAACTACACTTACGGTTGGAAATGGAAATTCAAATTTGACGTAAGTATCTATATCCTTTGGATTAGAGCCTATGAATGAATAAATAAATATTAAAATAAATATCAGGACATCCAAACATTAAAAAAAACGTGTTTAATTAATAAAAAAAAATTTTTTAAAAAAATCCTTACATGAATAGTTAATTCCACGAACAATCATTAGCTCCAGATCATTATCTGTCAAATCCGTAAAACACCTGTGAAATAAATAAAACAATGGTCACACATCGTTAAAAATGCATACTATCACGTTTACAAGTACATTAATTTTTCTAATACACTTTGTCATAAAATCATATTCCTTAATACGGTACTCGGAATACTTATTTTCTAACAACACAGTTTGTCATTGGTATTTGTCACCAGATGCCGCCCTATGGCTGGACATCTCGAACCATAACACCCTCACCAGTAAAGATAATATAAAGTGTGTAAAAAAAAATAATCAAAATCCATCGCCTACCGAATGATCGAAAACGACCGAGTTTCGTAATGAAACCTTGGAACTGGATCTCCGCGCTTCATAGCGTGCTGTAATGCAATGAGATCTTTTCTTGCATTTTCACCGGATTTCACAAATCTAGAAAACAATTCGAATCTTCATTATCTCATACTATTTACATAGTACATTTGGTTGTGTTTGAACAACTGCAACTGAACTAGGATAAAAAAAACTAAAAACTTTAACAAAACACAAAATAAATGAAATTCACAACTACAAAAAAACAATGTTGTTCTCACCTTTGGCAATTTGCAACATCACCCACATGCGAAAAATGCTTCGCATTCCTGTTGCACATCTAAAATGTAATAAAAATTACACATCATGCAAAAAAAACATTGTCACTATTACATTTAGAATTGTCCTAGCTTGATATACAGAGTGCTAATCAAATTTTAACCACAGATGCATCAACCATATAAACATGGGTCTGGAAATGCTTCCCATTTGAGTTAACACAAAATGAAGTCACGGAATTGCATAAGTCTGTTGACTTAATCGCTGTAGGTGTGCATTTACAGGTCCATGTTTATATAGACTTTTGTTTTGATGCATAGCATCTGCAGTTGAAATTTAACTAGACCTTTTAGGAACACTCCTGTATAGATCGAGATTACTCACCAAAATCTGTTCAGTCAGTTCGTGTTCCAGCTTTTGATATGCTTCATCTCTATCGCCAGGTGGAGCGCAATCTTCATACTCTACAACTTCAAAACTATCCTCACGTTTCATCTGCGGTGGAACTGGCGACTGAAAGTTCAACAGGTTAACAATAATAACCAATTTATCATTTGCATCTCAGCATCATAATGGCATTACACGAGTTAAACTCGATAAAAAAAAATCAAGTTGTAAGAAAAGAAAGACAGATCAATGTACCACAAGACATTGTCAAAGGAATTGTGTCGTGAAACAACAAACGGAATATTGAACACAACAAAATTAAGACTTACACTTTCAATGTTCACCGGTAAACCACATTTAGCAGCTTCGATCATGGGATTAAATCCCTGCAAATAACATATAATTTTTCAATAGCAACAAAAGACAGCGTTCATGTCAACGTGAAATGTTCAAACACAATACATTAAAAGCTGAACACATTTTTAGTGAAATTGGTTTTACTTTATTATCGATGAAACAATCGAGGAGTTGGGTGAAATAATGGCCTAACTCAAAAATGAAAAAACAAACAAACATAGTTTTGTGAAAAGAGACTAAAAACTTCTGGCACCTTCAAATTTAATACATAATTCCTGTCAACTGTATATTTATAGAAGAAAAAAAATGAACAGGTTTTGCAACAAATGTTAACTTTGACAGGCCAATTTAAAAATGCAATTACGCCGTTATTCCAAATATAGTGTTAATTTATAAATGCATTTACGCCATTGTCCCAGAAATAAGTATCTTTTTCATTATTTTTGGAAGTGAAGCAAGCGAATGAAACAACCAGGAAGTGATAGCGACAAAAAGAACGAAATCACAAAACATTTCAGATTTACAATAGTCACGTTCCATATTCTTGCTCCAGAAAGTCCAAAAGTGTGTATAGGCAAACCAATGACTTTATGCTATAGACTGGTCTAAAGCAATTCAAGATATATGTGCATTTTAAAGAATAACGTAAGTGGATTTACGCCGCTTTTCCACCCAACTACTTGTTAGCAAAACAATCACCAGTTAATAAAAAAAAAGTAGTAGTCTTACTTTGCTCAATCTGAGGTATTCCTTCGCCGCGTCAATGTCTCCCCGCTTCTTTGCCTCCAAAGCAGCCTCTCGGAACAAACGCTGTCGTTCTTGTATCGTCGCCAGCTGTTTCTCGTGCAATGCTTGCGGCCGTCGAGCTGATCGAATTAAGGTTTTAGCATCAATTGCAAACTTCAGTACTTTGCTACAAAACCAAAAAGACTACAAAATAAGTTCCTCGGATAGATTATTACTTGGAGGTGCTGCGGGTTTGGCAGGTCCTTGATTCTGTCTAGGCGTAGGAACCGGTGCTCCTGGAGGTGCAGGTGCTGGCCGTGGCGTAGGATTCGTCGGTTGTTGAATGGATGCATGTGGTTGGGGAGATGCGCTTCAAATGAGACAATCAAGTTTTTTAATCAACATGTCAAATTTTTATACTACTACTAAACTAGCAAGCTGAAAAAGATTCAAATATGTTTATACAGGGCGTTCCTAAAAGGTCTAATCAAATTTTAACCACAGATGTTATGTATCAAAACAATTCATAAAGTCCATACAAACATAGGTCCAAAAATGCATACTCATTTGAATATTTACAGAGCTTAGACAAGAGGCCTGAAAGAAAGCGTTTCAAGAGCCATGGATTTATTGCATAGCCTCTGTGGTTAAAATTTGACTAGATCTTTTAGGAACACCCTGTAGAAACAAAAAGTAACAATGTCATTTAATTGTTAAAATGCTTACTCAGTACTAGGCTCTGGTTGCGTCTTTGGAATTTGCGGAGCTGGATGACTTGCAGGCGTTTGCATTGGTTGTGACGGTTCTGCTTCTCCTCTTGGAATCGCAGCAAATCCTTATTATGATCACAAAAATATAATCATTGGTTATCATTACAAATATAATAATTGGTTATCCGTGGAGAAAATTTATTATGGTGAAGCAAATGATATATAAATACAGTGGCGGTTCGTGTAAAACCGAGACGTCTGGTCTACACTTAAACCAATATTTCTAAACAAGAATAAATGTGGATGATACAGTAAAACATAATTTCCAATGCTTACCTGGAGGATCAGGTAAATCATCAAACGGCACTGGTTTCCCTGCTTTGTGCAATTTGATTGCGTCTTCATATTGCTATATTAAAAATAAATAAATAAAAACAAATAAAGAACATCGTTTATTATAAGTTACTCGTTTATCACCTGAATTTAACCCCCCTTAATAAATTTAACTTCAAGCTGTAATATTCAAAGATTTAATTTCTCATGTTATTATTCTGTCATGTTTTTAAACCCCATCATATTATAGGTTATATGTCATCGGCAATGTATAGAATCCAAGCATTTCTATACAATTCCAAACCTGGTTTAGGCAATGTACGGAAATAGCATTAGAATAGTTATGTTGAGCCAGAATGTACGTAAGTTATAAAATCAAAGGCTAAATTTTTTAAAGAGAAAATGTTAACTTACCCACACTAACATAAATAGTTGTATACAAGATGTAATTTCACACTTTGCCAAAAGAGGTGGATTCTATACTATGTCTGGATTCTATAAATCTGCATTCCTTAAAATAAGCGTCAAACAATACTTACTTTAACAATACGTCCCAATCTCCGAGCTTTACTTCCGTTGCCTTGTTCTTGCGCTTCTTGTTGACTGCTCTTATATTTCTGCAATCTCTGTTCCAACGCTTCCAGAGTCGAAGCTGGTGCTGCAGGGGCGTTGAATAACTGCACTGGATCACCGGGTTCTAAATCCACAGCAACAGTTTGTCAAGATTCATTAAAACCACAAATGTATATTTATACAGGTTGCACCTCACTAATCCGGCATCAGCTTCGGCAATTGAAATTTACAGTAAAAACTTTGGTTCGTAATTTTTCAGTTTTATGGTAAACACTTTTGGTTCATAATTGTTAGATTTACAGTAAATACTCTCATCTAGTTTATATATTTTTTTAAATTTACAGTTTATTTTGCCATTTTTCCCTAAGCTTCACTGGTTCGGAAAACCCGCTAATCCGCCAAGTTTTCTGGATAGTTGAGATGTAACCTGTACTACAGTTATATATACGTGTTGAAACAAATGCAAGTGCAAAATTATCTCACCAGCGGACGTCTGATCATCTGTAACGGGGGCGTCAACAGGAGCTGAACCCTGAGTTGCGCTTGTGTTACGTGGCGTTTCGACCGGCACATCAGGCGCTGGATTATTCGTCACTGGGATATCTATAAAAATAATATTCAATTCATAATATTCTAAAATAGATTATCTATGTAAAAAAAATAGACAACTGACAAAAATAAATAACATAAAACCTGGGGGTGGTGGTGGCATCCCTGATAAGTCAATTGGTTGACCTTGCTCGTGAGCTACGATAACAGCTTCAAATTGCTAAAAAAAAAAAGATAAAAATGAAAACAAACTGTGTTTCAACTATTAACAAAAGGGCTTCCAAAAGAACAGAAAACTAACCTTAACAATTTTAATATAGTTAATAGCAGTCAGGTTATCATTGTTTCGTTTTGCTGCCAACGCTGCCCGCTTATACTGATCACGCCTCATCGCCAATAAACTGCGGACTTTTTTCGCTTGAACTTCATCCTCCTGTTCAGGCATTTTTACATCTTCTGTAATATATAATGCGTATACCACTTCAAAAATAATAAATAATATGCCGTATTTTCGCAACCATAAGCACATCTTATACAACATTTTACACAAAGCGCTCCTCCCTAGCTGCTCCTCGTCTTATATAAATTATAAATAAACAATATAAAATCAATAAATTATATTACCGGTGAAATATAACAAAAAATATATGAATCACAGCTTTAAGTTTCATTGTTCAGTAAGCTGTTTCATAGGCCTATCTAATGTGTGCGTCTTATAATTGAGGGCATCCTATATAACATACATTTTATACTCAAAGCCCTAAAAGTCGCATCTTATATTTGAGTGCATCTTACAGTAAATTATATTTGAGTGCATCTTACAGTAAATTATATTTGAGTGCATCTTACAGTAAATTATATTTGAGTGTATCTTACAGTAAATTATATTTGAGTGCATCTTACAGTAAAAAATACGGTAATTAATATACCACTTTTAACTCAGGTATAAAACTACAAAATTAGCTACCTTTCATTGGTTCTTCTTCGGGTCCCAAATCAATTAACGGCGCTGTAGGAATCGCATCTTCTGGCTCGGAAACACTCGCAATGACCATTGGCGTGACGTCTGTCGGTTCTGAAGGTGCAGGTGTCACCTTTTTCATGCCACTAACCATTGGCGGAAGTTCGTCCTCACCGATTGTTTTGCCAGCTTTGGCAGATTTCAGTTGAGAATCAAGAGTCTACAAGCATGGTACATATAATCATTAAATATCTTCTTAACCAGTTATTCATCAATAACTATAGGTACAAAAAATAAATATTGAAATATTTGGTGCTTATGTGTTAAGCAGCTGCGAGGAGTATGAAACGTCGCGTGTTTATGGGTATAGACAACAAGATTAGTAATTAAAGAAAAAGTATTATGTTTATAATTAATGATAAATGACGTGTTGTTTTTTTTTAACTAACCCACCAGTTTAGGTTAGTTAACAGTAACAACCTCATGTCGTTCCCATGACTGTGGGATGAAGGTTACAGCTGTTTAACACATAAGTACCAAATTATTTTTTCCCAACAAAAAATAATTCTACTTGAATAGAAAAAAAAATATGTACTTTTAACGCCCTTTCATAGCGTTTGACTTTTGACATTTCTCCGTTTGCTTTCGACGTCATCACAGCAGCATTGTAACTGGCAATTCTTTCTTCAATCACCTCAACGATAGAAGGTTTAACTTCTACTGGCTGATGAACATAGTGCCTAGAAGATGCATTGCGAGGCGGAAGTGGTGGCGCGGCTCTAGTGGAGTTACGTGCAGGTGGTGTTGGTGGTTTGTCTTCTATCGTTTCATTATCGTCGCCAGATGCCAAGCCTTGTAATTCAGCCTAAACACACAATAAAATCAACCCAATAAGAAACAACCATGACTGATGGAAATGAGGAGATGGGTGGAATAACCTAATGTAGTTTTGAGAAAAAGAGCAAAAACTTCTGGCAACTTCAAAT
>JAQIWH010007798.1:0-10979 GCA_034695005.1 Cryptops parisi | reverse complement strand
TAGTTGAAACATAAATTAGTGACACATAAATTATTGACAACGACCCAATGCCGTGAAATATTGAAATGGAAATTTCATGATGACCGACTATGACTGATGAAGAATGTGTTAATTTTTGTTGGTGGATTTAACCAGCACGTGTTATACTTTATGATTGGGGACATAATTATTATAATTTCCGCAATTTTTACTATTATTTTTGTAAATTCTGAAACTACCGTTTCTGAGACTAATTTTAATCTTAATATCTTATGTTAAGTTCACATAGATATTTAGTTTACATTGGTTGCTTTATTTGAATATACTTGAATATTAAAGTAAAGAAAGATTTATAAATTTTGTTTTTTGACGCAATGAGAATACTAACGAATTGTCCCATGCAAAAATATATTGTCTTATTAGATTTTTGGCATAATTAATCTAGATTTAAGAAAATTTAAATTTAGCGTATGGAATATGATGTAATAAGCGTTTTACATAATATGTTTATATGTAATTTTTGTGTTCTGTACAAATTATTGGGTATAATTGTTTTTTCAATTTTTTCTGTTTTTTTTTATTATGTTAATTTTTTTTTTTGCAATTATTCCTGTAAGACTTTTTTTTTTAGACTTATGTATATGATTTTAGTATATAATTCTTTTTATTACTTATTAATTGTTAGTTTGTACTTAGCACTCTACTATGCGCTGTTTTGCTTTAATTGTATGGTTATGCATAACCGGTAACCAACAAAAAAGAACAAAAGATGAAAAAAAAGAGAAGACTCTTTTGTTTTATGTAATACAATTTTGCTATAAATGGCTTATAAAATTAAGTCAGTGACAACAAAACCGGCAGTTTTTTTTATAAGTTTTTAACTGTTAAACTGCCAATTTTCCTCCCGTGCAGCGTGTATTATTTGTTTTGTTTTCGTTTCATTCTTTTTTTGTTTATGCTTTGTAATGTATAATCATGTACGCCGTTAGTGTTGGAGAATAAACAAATAAAAAAAAAAAATATGCTACAGTGCATATGAATCGTCTTAAACCATACCGAACTCAAAAAACTTTAAAACGATTTTATGTGTAGTTTGTCCATAGGGCTACATGCGTGCTATCCGACTGGTTCACAGTACTATGTACAGTATGTAATGCGTGAGAGTAGGATTTTGTGACATCCCTCTACATACACACACATTTCTACGTAACAAGTTTCAACCATAAGTCATAAAAATTTACTCATCAAGTCAAAAATTAATAATTTTACGTGTAATATGCTGGAGTTCTGAAAAAAGATACACATGAAAAGAGTTTTTATAGACCGTATAGCAGTAGGATTACTTATGCATAAGCAAATCTATCGGCCGAGAAAATGACTGACGAATTCCCCGTGTTACACAACTAGCCCCAGTTTCCCTTGTGGTTTTTAAACGGCCACAACTTATCTCTAAATGATTTCACTCATTTAGAGATAAGTTAGATAGATTTGGAGATATGATGTATAAATTCATACATCGTCACGGAAGTACATAAAACAAACTTCATTCCAGTTTTTTCGACTTTGTAGCATAAACCGTTCAGGAGATATTCACATTTTTACACAGGGGCAAAAACGTTTGGCCCACTCGATATAGGCCTACTGTTTAAATGTGAGTAAATAATCAAAATAAATTAAATACTGTAAATAAATACTCTTTTTATATAAAAGACACTTTCTGTGTCCAATTTTTTCCCAGAAAGCTTTGCGACGCCCCAGTTAGCATTGTATGAGCCTGGGACGCATTTGCACTGCGCACGCGCCTCCCGACGGTCGCGCATTGCATTGCGAGAGAAACAAAAAGCTAGGCGTGAGTAGTCAATAGAGCTAAGCGTTAATAGTCATTCGGCACCGGAGTAACCCAAATTTCCCAAATTTTCCCGATGGACGACGAATTGAAATAAAGAACGCCAAAACCTATTGTTCTGATGTTCAGTGCTTTTGCACGGAAAACCCACCTAGTTTATAATGAAAATAACTGTCTGATAGTATCCACAACAAAATTAATAAAATTGTACTTCTGCGCCTCTTTTCAAATTGACCGCCCGAAGTTAGGCAGTATGCAATACGAAATACCTGAAATTTGATATACAGTATATACAATACTTAAATGCAGGGTAGATCGGAACAACTGTAATCTATTTTCAAAGAGTTATTTCTTAAGATAACTTTTTTTGCGCGACCATTGCGACCAAACAATGTAAGTCATAGCATAGATTCATAAATCATTAGAAAGCTATTGAAATGAGCTTTTATGATATATTTCGTCTAGCTTAAGCGGTTCACGAGAAAACGCTCTTTAAAACTTTGTGACAGTTTTTTTCGATTCACCCAGTATATTAACTGTTATGTAAACATATACACAAACTTGAGATATTCCTTTAAAAAATCAATGCATGGCTTCATGTTACTTTGATCTTCAATATCGTGCAATTTTAAGCAAGATAGAAAATGTCAAACATTTTCACTAGTGTCATTTTCTCTCCAATGTGCAAGGTCAGTCAATCGAAACGGTTGCAAATTAAAAGACACTCAGGACAGCACAAGTTATTAATTAACGCCTCCGATGACGGCAGCTAATTACTTTCACGCAAAACTAAAAATTGCTACCAAGATTGAAAAAGAAAAATTAAATAACATCATGTAATCTATTTGCAATTTCAAACTCAACTGCCTGTCAAATGGCCCACAATTTGATGGATGTTAGCATTGGATTCGAAAATTTTCTGTGTACTTTTTGTTATGAAAAGTGATTTACGACACTAAAACAAAATTTTGTATATAACACATTATATGGCAAAAGACAAAATAAATCACTATTGTCTTTGAAAAAAAAACAAACAGATTTATGATCTTAAGTCTTGTATCTAAACTTGAGCGATACCAACAATGATATAAATCGATAATAAAACAATAATAATAATAATAATAATAAAAACACGTACAAAATAAACATATTTATCAAAAAATGATTTTTCCATCATTTATTAAAATCCGCATCGTTTTTAATCCGAGATTAGATCGTAACCAAACAAAAGTTTGTTTCTTACTGTGATATATTAACGAGTTTGTGATCTGGGGATTTAACGTATACTGCCGACTACAGTCGTTTATGAGAATATACTGTATAGTCCAATGTACCAGGTACGCATAAAACGAGAACAGCATAAGTCTTTCAATGAAAAACCGCATAAATTCATCGTAAAAAAAATCATAAATAAATGAATCGAAAATTGCAAAAATCAAAAATGAAATTGCTCAAAACTCTCATAAATATCGAATTACTCAACGATCGCATAATTCAAAATTCGCATAAATCAAAACGTGCAGAAATAAAGACAAAAAATAGAATCACTTAAAACATATATAAAGTGAACACTGAATTATTCAAAGATTGCATAAATTTTTATTTGCCTAAATCGAAATTCGCATAAAACGAAACAATCAAAAATGGATTTGCATTTGGTATGTATATCTGTATATGGCAGTAGGGTATATGAATAATTAGTATGCTTAAAAGCATTTTTTAATGTACAGTACTTATGCGGATTTCAATTGATTCAGTTGCATATTACGCTTAGTATTCGTTTGAAATATTCAAATCGTGATTAATATGCATGAGCAACCTGATCTTTATATTATGGAAATGTGTACTGTACTTACAGTGTACAAGGGTATATCAATTGCACAGTATGTACATTTAGTTTACATTATTAGTTTTTCAAATTCACTCTGTTTTGGTTTTGAGATAGTATGATAACCTTTACAACTTCTTTACAACTTATGGTTATTGTTGTTGTATTGATTTCAAATCGCATATTTTATATACCTCCAAAAAAGTAACTTGTTGATATACAAAAAATTAAAAATCGGTGAACTAGGTAAAACTTTGTTCGAGAAAAATTAGGTACACGCCAAAAAGTTTTAATCAATTCTGTGATATATTTTCGCTTGACACTTTGCACTTGACACCTGACATTTGAAACGTACCTTCTTCATATTTCACTGCTCTTTTACGGGGGGGGGGGAGAAAAATAAAACAGGCAAACAACTTTTATGTCACGTGACATAAATTCATTTTTTACAACTTAGAAAAATCTTGGAAAAGGATGATAAATTTGTAAATAAAGTTTTGTACAGTTTTTTCTTAAAAAAAAGAAAAAATATTGTTGTACCACATGTAACACGAAACGTATAATAAAATACAAACTTTTCTGAAATATGTTACAATATTTTTTTTTCGACCAAAATGTTTATTTTTTTTTAATATCGACAAAAATTGTTTATACTGCAATAGTAAAAGGAAAACGCCGAAGAAAACATTTCTAGAAAATTCAATAATAGAAAAGAAAATACTTAATATATCGAATAACAGCAGACTGTGTTATACGCCCTATATATATGAAATTATATTGAATCAAGTTTTTGAGATATTTTTCCGTGTTCTATAAATACAGTTGAAAGTTTGAACTTTTGTGCTCGTATAATAAAAAACAACACTCGTTTTCATACAAATGTCATATCAACAAACTTAATGTCACATTCAACACATATAACGTATTTAAACTTTGGTTGAAGAAAATACACCATCCCAGTACTCTTGGATAAGGGTGGTGACAAATGACAGGATAAGTGCATCTTTTTATTTTATGAAGATCGTGACAGTGTAAATCATAAATTTGCATTTCGTTGTACTGTTTCATGCCATTAAATATTTACCTTTTTCCGACCTTTTACCACATATTAATATTTCATTTCCGTACTATTTCTTAATCAGAAGTGTGAAATAGTGACAATCAATAAAAATAAACATGCACTTGGTGGGCGGTATTCCGAACAATACAAAAAAATATTACTCCCTATGTCCCAAATTATTGTTTAAATTACAGGTGAAACTTTTCAATTATGAACAGTTTTAGAAAATAATAAGTTTTTATTGGCTTATAGTAATGTAAAATTTAGTTTTCTTTCTGATATGTCAAGTTAGTCGATAAAACTTGCAATTTGTTTGTTATTTTGAGACACTGTCATCTCATGTGGTCAAAATGTATGCAATTCAAAATGTTGTGACTAATATTGAACATATGGGTTTCAGAAAATTATGCTTCACATAATAGAAACAATAAATCAAAATAATTGACAGTTGAAAAGTAAAATGCTATGTATCGTGCTTATTACAGTAATTATTTAATAAAAAAATACCTAATTTTGGATCACCCCGTATGATAAATTAAAAGTATACAGTATAATACTCACAGTAAGCATATGAGTAAATAAAACAATGCACACTGTAGTACATAATCTGAATACATGAGTGCATTGTGGTGAAGATTTGCAACCTTTACTTTCACAACCTTTTATTTAAGTTGGGGTGATCGTTGTGAGGCTCTTCAACTTTTTTGCGGTCTAATTTGATCAACTACCCGATATCCGGGAATGCTGAAATTTGAAACGTAGACACAGTCTGCGGTGCATTTAATTCTATTATATTCTGACGGTTCGACAATGTTGCGTAAATGTCACGTGAAGGTGTAGTTTTTCTCGTAGAGTGTCTCTGACGATAACAACCACATTCATTAAGCCCAAATCAGACATTGTTATAAATAAACATAGATACATATATTATTACGTACCGTTTATCTGAACAACCTAAGCACCCGTCAAATTTGACGGACTATTTTCTACTGTTTTCATAATCCTTATTTTATTAATATAATAAATAAACATATCTTTGGTTGTTTTCATTCGTAGTTTTAGCAAATAATGTAATTTTCCATGAACGTATAGTCATAATGATGATGAGTAATTAATTGTATTAATTATGGTTCATTCTTTTTATGTTGCAGGTTGCTGCAGTTAACTTTAATTCTCATAGGGGGAGCCCTTGTCGCCACGATGGAATCGAACGAAGAAGATTTTGCTCCCAGTGATATGGATTACTACGAGCCCTCCAACGTTCGTTACAAACGTACTCCCTTCCTGTGGGGATGGCCATCGCCAATGACATACGACAGAAACCAACCTGCTTACGAAGTTGGTAAGAAAGACATAGGTCGAAATGTCCACAGGCGTTTTGCCTTTGGCATCGGCAAACGTGGCAGTCTTATGAGGCAGCCTTACCAGTGGGAGTCTTACGGAAATCCGACGCTTAAAAAGATACAACAAAAAAACGCACAAAAAGGTCCTTTTTTTTATGGTCTGCTCAAACGGTACGACTTTGGTCTGGGTAAAAGAGAAGTGTCCATTGCCGATTTGGTTGACGTCGCGAAGGAACAAGACGAAACGGAACATCACCGAGCTAAGAGGTCATTGGAAGAAGTGAACGACATCGACGATGCCCTGATGGAGCAAAGAATTCAAAGAGGTCCTTATTCGTTTGGTCTCGGTAAAAGGAAGCATTTCAATTTTGGACTTGGAAAACGCTACAACGACGACGACGACGAGGAGGAATACTACGATCAAGATTATTCGAATTTTGAAGACAAACGTGGTGGCAAGTCGTACTCGTTCGGATTAGGAAAAAGGGGCGGCAACAACAAACAATATAGTTTCGGACTAGGCAAACGAGAGGATGAAGAGTTCGAAATCGATGAAGATAAACGAGCCAAGCCTTACGGATTTGGCTTAGGAAAACGAGAACGAAGCAGTAAAAGCTACAGCTTTGGTTTGGGAAAGAGAAACAAAAATTACTCTTTTGGTCTTGGAAAACGAGAAGAATCAGAAAGCGAAGACAAACGTGGAAGACCAGCTAACCAGTATAGCTTCGGTCTTGGTAAAAGAACGCCAGCAGAAGCGGAAACGCCCGATGCTGTTAGTAACAGTAACACTGCAAACGCTGGTAAGCAATAAAATTTCAACAAAATTTAATTTAATACATAATGAATGACCTCACATAAGCCGATGACATAGCTTTAAAAGCCAGTCGGTGCCCTCGTTAAACTCCAAGTACCTACCTACCTAAGCCGAGGACTACTTGTACTAAAAAGTACCGAGTACATTTGGAATGTCCATTGGGTTTAACGTTTAATGGTTCTTAGCACTTTCATCAAGTGACAGAAAGACTTAACTGTTACTAAAGTTTTTCTTCATCAGAAAAAACTGGGTTTATTTATAAGAAGGTAGGTCAAAATAGAGTTCCCGGAAAGAAATAATTACATATTGATTTTATTTTTCCGGAAACTTTTTGAAATGTCCTCTAGAAGCAGTTTAACTTCAAAGTATTACAATCTTTGTAACATAACCATAAATTGCAATGGGATGAAAATAAAAAGTCCTCGTTTTATGCGATTTCCCCTAATATGTGAAGAGAGAAGCTTTTCTAAATGCGAGAAAAATTCGCTGTGCGGTAATGCACAAGTCACACCACTACAGTTTTGCCACTTATTTGAAAGTTTCCATGTAAAAAAAAACACCCTATAAAACATAAAATCAACAATTTTCTAAGACACTTGAATCACAACTTCAAAATAACTAAGAAAACGTTCATTTTGTGTCGAAAAGTTGATTTATCTAAGTAGAACTCGAGGCCTAGTAATTGTCTGCAGAAGCTCAATGACGTCATCAATTGGGCTCCGTCCTCGTTCCATGGCTAGTTCATTTCCTATCGACAGATAACAGGAAATAGAAAAGCACCCGGGGTTCCCATATTGTCATCATTCATCTTTTGCAAAACACCCCCACTCATCTTTGTGGAAGACGATTTCGAATGTCGAAATCAGGAAATTCGGTCACATTCCTTAGAAAGAGTTTTGCAAAGTTCACAGTTGAAACGTTAAAGCAAACCAGAGGTTGAAGCTCTATCAATGTTCACAAATAAATATTATCGTTTCTTGTATATAATAAACAGAGAAACTTCGAACCCTTTCAGTTGCAAAACAGGAAACCGAATCTCTTCATATGCAAAACCAATCTATTGCACAAAACATAAGACAGCGAATCTCGCTTTAAAAAGTTTTATAGAACAGATAATGTTTACTGTTGAACTTCACTAATCTAAATAATGTTTACAAAAATAATTTTAAATAATGTTTAAAGTGAGTCCGATTAAATATAGGATAACTTTTTAGTACCTGGAGAAAACGAACAGTTATTTGCTTGACAATGGAATCAGACAAGGAGAAAATTTTTGGGACTAAATTTTGTTTATACTTCTTAAACGGAAAACCATCTTAAATGCGATACATTTAACAGCACATAAGGTCTGAATAAATATTTATGGGGTCCCGTCATATACACTATACAACAACAGTGATAAAACTCGTTCAACTCCAATTAACTACTTTCAGTATAAAAAATTGATAGTAGCATATGGAAACATGATAATAAATCCCACGGTGCTCATTATTATATTACACTATCATTGTGAAGCTTAGAAACTAAATCGATTTTATAGATAAATTAAAAAACATATAGCACGTGACGTTGATAATAAAGACCACAGTGCAGGCGCGAGTCACTAGTAACATTGGATGTGGTATTAGTGACCAAGAAGCAATTAATACGCAATGAATACACATTCACAAATTACTGAACTGACGATTTCTTTCGTATTTAAGTATTTCGTTTACAAAAAACAACACAAAAGATGAGCATTTAAGATTCTCTTTCTTCAAGAAGACGATTTTAAGAGATTAAGAAAGATACTTTTTGTTCAATTTTCTTTCGATTCCCTTAAGATTTTTTCGAATAAACTACAGGAAGCTCTCGATTTATGAAATAATTGGGTTCTATGCAGATTTCGTATAAATAAAAAAAAAAACATCGGATATATCGAATTTTTCTTAAACTAACGAAATTTGAACATTTTCCAACTAAAATAGAAAACAAAAAACTTCAATCAGTTTATACAAAATATAAGTCTTGAATTAAAACGTTCATAGAATTAAAACGTTTTGGAAATAAGCTCTTCAATTATTAGTTATTGTTACTATCGGAAATCTTCGATTTATGCAAAAATTACATGCGTAAACTCGCATATGTCGAAATTCAAGGGACAAAACTTAAGCGTTGTCATTTGTACACCACCGCAATCAAATCGCATAATAACAAAATTGTCTCGCATATACAGAGAAGATTTTTAACATATCGAAATATCGCATATATTCTCTGTTCTATTGTGTGATTAAAAATTGATAAAATAATTAATGATTAAAACTTTAGAGAAGTTCAATTTCACTACTTTTACGACCTTTTCACCACAAAGTATTTCGCATTCGATTACGCGATATTCAACTCGCATGAATCGAAAAAAACGTTTTGAAATCTCTATAAAGTGGAAAAACTTTAGCGTTCAGTCATTTACGCATCACTGCACCAAATCGCATAACAACAAACCTTTCTCGCATACAATTTAATTGTGCTTTTTTGATTCAACAATGACATACTGATACTGTAGTTTTTGTATGGCAAAGTTTACATTTATCCTATATACAAGTATATGATTGCTTTTTAGTCCGTATTTTTTTGTATTTAAAGACAAGATATCTCTATAAGATATGAACGATAGATATACAGTATATATACTACAAAATATTTTCTTTCTTTACAGAATCATCTAGTACCGATGTTTAAAGTGAAGACATTTTTCCTTGCAAAAGTACCATTTCAAACCAAGAATTTTCCCAACAAGATTTTAGAAGCAACAAGAACTGCAGGCCATGTGTTCCGTAACATTATTTGCAACATTACTTTATGTTAAAATTAATATAAAAAAAAATTATTATTGTTTTATATTTGACTTTTTAAAACTGTACAAAAAATATCTTTACTGTAAAATTTCTATTATTACAAAACATTTTGTGTGTGCAACACTGCTTCTTCCAATTTAATAAACACAACTTTTATCATTGTGCCAAATAATGCAAAAAAATGAAATATCCTCTATTTGATTGTGTATCTCAAATATTTGTTTAGTTGTATATTTTGTTTTAAAAATCACTTTTTTTGTATCAGCAATAAATACAAGCCTGTGAAACTTTTTTGGTGAAAAAACAAAAACAATATATTATTTGACTTTGTTTCAAATTTCAATGCCTATAACGCGGGTGTGTGTTTGTATATTTTTCATACAAATATTCAGTGTGTTCATTTTTTATTTATCTTGATTGCCATTTTTTTAGATAGAAACGACCACCAAATATTATTAACGATATTTTCTTATAATAGTTGTATTGTTCCTAGTTGCAAATTTAATCTTCTGTTGACCGAACAACAAAAAATAAAACAGACTCGGTTTTTAAATGAAAGATTATCATTTGGATGAAAAAATAAAATCGAGTTGTTGTATTTCAATCGTATATTCAATATATCAAATAAAATATTTTAACGTGAAGTGCACTCTGTTGTGAAAATAAATGTTAGTATATCCTATTTAGAAAAAAATATACCTATATACAGCTATATACTTCAATAACTTAGTAATTTATGCGAAATCGCATTAATCGCGTACTCTGTATACATGATTATGTATTACATGCTTACTTAAAAGTGTATCTCTTTATATAAAAGACACTTTCTATAACGCTCCCAGAAAGCTTTGCGACGTCCCAGTTAGCGTTGCATGAGCCTGAAGCTCATTTGCACGCGCCTCCCGACGGTCGCGTATTGCATTGCGGGAGAAACAAAGAGCTAGGCGTTAGTAACCTATCGGCACTGGTCAACAGCAGTGACCCTTGTTTTCCCGATGGACGTCAAAACTTATTGTTTTGACGATCCATGCTTTTGCACGGGAAACCAATCTAGTATGATATATTGTACAACTGTGGTTTCTAAATTACCTTGGTTCAGAAAAGAACACCTTTATAATTTGATCATCAATTCCATAGTACAAACGCAAAGAAACAAAAACAATTATAAAACTACTTTATAGTAAAAACTCCGGCAATCGACGGGCACTACGTGTTATCTGGTGACAACATTAAAAAACATATACAGTGTGTGTGTGTGTGTGTGTGTGTCTGTGT
>JAQIWH010007797.1:0-10980 GCA_034695005.1 Cryptops parisi | reverse complement strand
GTCTTATTGTTAGACCACCTCCATGGTTAAATCTCGGATTTGAGTTGCATGTTTTTTTTTTGCTTGTACGCAGCTCCCCCCCCCCAATTGGTGAGGATGTTATTCATTGTTGCACAAATACAATGCTTAAATTTTATTTTGCATATTTTTCGTATTAGATGTTAGTGCATATTTTGCATATTTCAGGTGGTAATGCATATTTTTGCATTTTTAGCATTTATTTTTAGTTCAACATAAAATTTTTATTGTCAGCCCTAAGTTTCTTCATAATTTTAGCAAAAGTTTTGTAAAGTTTGTGGTGCTGTCCATTACAAATAGTTTGTATACATCTTCAGTAATTTTTCAAGCCAAATGCTGGTCATTGTCAAATGCCAACCACCCTGACCAATTCTCGGAGAATGAAATAAAAAGCAATCCAAGGAAATACTGAAACAGTGTTCTTCCGTTAACACTTAACATTTTCCCAGAGCCTAGTTCACATCTTGTATGGTTATTCTGTGCCTCACATACATAAATTTGCAGATCTTTTTGCAAACATATTCATTTAAAAAAATTTTTATAACATCTATAATACATATGCCTATGAAAAAGTAAGCAAATAATCTGTTTCGCTTAAACATGGAATGCAACGTTTACTAACGAATTCACCAATAATGGAAAAATTTCTTTTGTCGTGCATGTCAAGAACATGATACATTCAGTTCACGTTAGATATAAGAAAATATTACTATTATTTGTTAGCTTTGTGTTATTAATTTATATTAATCGATCTCATTGATATTCGTAATTTCATGCAACAAGAAATTCTAAATTCTATAACGCGGGAATTAAATTTTTTTAAAAATGAAAATAGAATGCTTTGAATTTTTGTAGAACACGTATTTTTGCAGGACAACAAGAATTTTTTTGCATATTTTCATGTTTTTACTGCATATTGATTGGAGGTCTACTTATTGTAATGTCTTATTCCTACGGCGCTTCTCGTACCATATCAAGAAAGTTAATACATTAACAAAACGTTAACAATACATTACAAATGCTTTTAATGTCTAATGACATTACATAAACTGTCTTCAGATGATGATTACCGCATTAAAATCATTCTAAAATATAAATTATAATAAAATATAAAAATACTAACAGTAGACCCGTGCTGAACTCGGGAGAAATGATATTACAATAACAAATGATTTCATTTCTTTCTTTTTTAAATTTTAATTCATAGGTTTTATTTATTGTTTATTTAACTAAACTAAACCATTGACATGCAGCTCTCTCATACCAGTGGCTAATCTTTAACATACAAGTAGTAAACTCCTTGTCTACTGACAGTGCAGATTCCATGTAACGGTATTATGAATGAACATCTTAAAAGGCTTGTCATTAATGGAAAAAGGATAGTTTGAATGCGATATAGGCTATGTGTGGGGGTAGACGCAGTGTCACGTGATCGTTATATAGTATAACATTTCTTTAAAAGTCATCGAATTAAAAGCGACTGTTTTCTCTTAATACTTACTTACTTTTTACTTTTTAATATTAGCTTCACCTGTGACTTTGCTAGTCTGTTAGTTTTTTAATCTTTTAGTCTGTTAGCCCGTTAATTTATTAGTCCGTTAATCCGCTAGTTTGTGATTTTTTGAGTTTGTGAATGAGTTGTTGTATAAACGTACAAGGTTGTTTGAGCCAACGTGTAAGCATTATCTTTGCCTTTACTTTCTATGTGTCTTCTGTTTATTCTGGAACAATGATTTTTGAGTGCTTTTTGAATCATTATAACTTTAACTCAAAGTATTAAAATTTGAATTAGTCGAGTATCTATTTTGATAAACATATTATTGATGGTCTAGAAAACTTGAGCAATTCAGAAAATGTACACTGATATATTAATCGTTAATTCACTAATTGTAAACATCGAACAATCTATAGACAAATTTGATGTTGACAGATTTGAATTTTGACTTGTTTAACTAGGTTTCTTTGTCCGATATCTTTTTTTTTTAACGTGAGCTTAAAAATATTCACATCGGTTACATTTGTCTCGTAAGGATTACAAATAATTCAGGAAAAATCCACCCATTTTAATTTATTCTGAAAATAAAAACAAAACACAACAACTAACAAGACTTGTAAAGACGTTTTATTTTCTGTACGTAAAATTTTTCATGTTTTTTTCTTTCCGTGTATTGTTTTTTTCTCTTCTTTCATTCGTCTTTGTCCATCGTTTCGTTCAAGTAGAAGTGTTATTCGGAAGCGACTTTTAAGGTTGGGTGATGAAGCGCTCGGTTGGGTGGAATTAGTTGGCGAACGAAGCCGAGTCAACACTGCACTAAGCCACAAAGTAAGGTGAAATTATGGCTTCTACTAAAAGAACAGAAATAAAAAAAAGGCACCCTTACATTTGCTAGATGCAGTCTCACCAAGAAAAATAAAAGAAGTCCGTGTTATGTTAATTCGTGGTAAATGCAGGGCTAAGGAAATTACACCGCGCCAACAAGATTCATCTGTCTCGCTAGGAAATTACTTCTTGGCGCGATTGCGAGCTCAGCAGCGTCCCCATACACTACACCACACCCTTCTCTTCCACTTTTCTACACCCAGATGGGGGAATTGTTTTTCCAAACCTCCTCTGGAGAGCCGAGGAAAAAGTGGGGAATAAAACTTGGGATTGCAGGATGCTGGGATTGATACCAGCTGTCCACGTGGTGATTGCGAGTTTCGACCGAATACACAGACGAGCAATGTAATAAAGGTACTGTGCTGTTTGTGTGAAAGAGAGGGAAGTGGGGGTAAAAAAAAAAGGAAAAAATTCATTAATGCACACAGACACACAAACACACGTAATCAACAGCCGACGTGCGATTAATGACCACCTAACCTAGTTGTTGGCAGTGCGATTAACAAAGAGTAGAAAGCGACTTTGTTGAGCGTTTGTTTGGGGCGTGTGCGATCACTCGAAACAAGTGGTGGAGTCATGAAGAACACGAGGTTGATTTTTTTCTTCTTCTTGTTCTTTTTCAGTATTAGGTTTGAAGACGAGAATGAAAGTTTTGATGATAGTGACAGCTGAACTTGTGCTCAGTTTCTAAAACCCTAACACGGTTTCCATTTTCCTTTTTATTGCTGTTTCCAATTTTCGAAACTTAAGTTGAAGTCTCGCCAAGGACGAACTGATAGTTTCCAGGATAATAGACTTACAAAGTGTTGGATCGACTGTTTGTCAACTTTTGTCGAAACTTTGTACGGTTTACTGTTAAAGTTGTTTGGTGGGATTTAGCGAGAAAATGAAATTTGACCTAACCTAACCTAATCAATTTTGACAAAGATTTGATTTAATTGCTTTTGGTTAAATTTTTATGAATGCTTAATTAATATCAGTTTTGTTACCGTGACAACAAAAGTTCTGTTTCAGTGTAACATACTATATAGTCTGTTACATACTGTATATACAGGGTGTGTTTTAAGTATAGTTACATAGAAATATTATAAAGACTATTATAATTAAAATGTTCAGTTATAGATATAACAACACCTACATAGAGAACGTTGCAATTGTGATATTTTCATTAACCTCGCATTGTTACAAATCAGAAATTGCATTGTTACATTAGAAACTATAAGTTCTAGTTACCAAGTCATATTTAGAAAGATGTAGTCAAGAGTTTAATTTGTCAGAATCTACTGTTGTTTATTAATTTTAAACAAAAGAACCAAAATAAGAATTGAAAGAATAGACTTTCTAAAATAAATAACCTGTGTAGTACAGGATAGTGATAAACTGTTCTGCAATTCACAACACCTAATAGTTACATTAGGATACTATGTACAGTACGTACTGTGTATGCAGTATATATGAGTGAGGCTGCTCTTTACTATTACCGAGATATACACTGTAACAAGACTTTTGTAGCTATCCTGTGTTGTCGAAACTTTGGGCATTTTTTTATCAAAGTTAGATAGAATTTGACTCAAAATAAATAACAAAAATATTAATAAACTAGAACGTGACTTCTCCGCGGTAGGTGTGGTAACCGCGGGGAATCTAGTGTGGTAATCGCGCTAGGGAAGTGAGGACTGCACCAGGTGACACCATCAGAGAGGGTGACACTAACTGATCGTATATAAAATCATATTAAAATTTATAAATTTAATACATTTTTAATTAATAAATTTAATATATTTTTAATTAATTAATAATTTTAATAAATTTAATAAATTAATAAATTTATATTAACAAGAATATTAATAAATAATAAATGAATTTAATTTGATTTAATTGGGCATAGTTTGCTTTTTAAATTTTTAGACATTGGCCCTCAAATTAATTCTTAAACGAATCTACTTCACCAAACGTGTAAAATATTTCAGCCCACCTTCCTGGAAAGAACCCGTAAAAATCCTCAATTTTTCCGAAATAGCTTTTTATCCAATTTGAACAAAATAGGGTCGTGAGAACTATTTTTCGGAACGAAAAGAAAACCGTGTTACACATACAATGAAATGAATTTATAGTTTGGTCGCAGCGAACGGAAAAGTACGACAAAAAAGAATACCACCAATCTTTACCATAAACCCCACCCTGTGTGGCAAAGAATTCCTTATCACCTCCGAAAAGGCTTCCTTGAGATTTGCAGAACGTTCGATTTCTGGATCTGTATTTACAACCCAGCCGCGTCATAAATCGATGACAGCACCATTTATTAAAAGCACGTGGCAGCTATTGTTATTTATCTCCACATGCTGCTTGTGGAAATGTGTCATTAATAAAAGAAGCGCTAACACCTAACCCTTTATTGATCTCGTATCCAATTTTTTTTGGTCTGTTTGATGATATCGAATAGAGATTAAGGTGAACTAATTTTAGACACGGAAATGATGTATAGTTTGATTTTTTGTTTCATATATATTCTTTGTGTTTGAAAATTTTGAAGCTGATATTTGACTTTACTGATGTCTGACTTGATGTATGTATTTATTTATTTATTTAAAATGTTGCATCCCGTAGGGACAAAAACGAATCGTAAAATCTATTAGGGAAACTACATAGCCTTGGTAAGAAATAGAAATGCTAGGTGAAAATTATGTGTCTAAATAGCTGGATCTTAAAATGGCTACAAATTTTTGAACATTTGTGCGATTTACAATTAATAGAGATTGTCTTAAGACGGACCGGTAATTTGGTTCTAATCACTAAAAGTATTGTACGGGAAGCGAGAATAATAGGTGAGTGGAATACGAGAGATATAGATTAATTTATGCCGTTGGGTTTCTCGAATATTGTCTTGTGTCTGTATGTGAGTTCGAAGAAAATGTAAGGGGTGTCTGTTATTTTTAATCGCTTTGTGTATTTCTATAAGTCGGTGATATTTATATTATGATATCTATATTATTTCTTCTACTGTAAAATATTATGATAATTCTTTCTTTTTTACGATAAGATAATCTACGATAGACATGCTCGATCTTGTATCTTACATTTTTTACGTCCACAAAATGATCTTCTGAACACTGATAACGTAAGTTAATAATTGTTATTCCGAACAATATCCTACTATATAATAGCCGTGATGAGGAATTCTGTAGCACGAAAGTCAAATGACCTAGGAAGTTTAATTTTAATGGGTGGTTAGTTGGTATTTCAAACGGGTGCACCTACACTACACATTTGCGACACAAAAATGTCCTCAGTAGGTATGAAACGAGTGGTTTTTCATGCGATTATGAAGCACATGAAAAGTTGCGCTGTCTCTAATCAATGCTCACTGCGTAGCCTCTGTATCCATTGTTTTGCAGTGAGTTGGCTATTAAATTTTTAAATAATGAATATTGAAGTGAGTTACATATTTTAAATGTTGCTGAACGATTGTATTGTTGAAAAAAATGGCTCAAGTAAAACATGTTCTCAAAAATGTGTTAAACTCTACCGAATCTTGGGAAGCAACATGAGGTAAAACAATAAAAAATGTAACAAATGTTGTGAAGCAACATGAGTTAAATCGGAATTGCGTAATGAAAAGAAAATGCTTTTCCGTCATTTTTGACGGGCTATTTGCTAGTAAGCTATTTGCAAATGAAGGGCGTCGGGCAATATAATTGTAAGCCACAATTTTTACAAAAATGACATTTTTCTATCAAACTGTTCCTCAGTAGTTTTTCTAGCTTGATACTTTACCACTTTCTGAATTTCCCACTAAACAAATTGTAGGATAATATAGAGAATTAGCTTGTTGCTCAGTGTGGTAGGCTTATTTACCATACTAACGGTTTTCTGGAGTTTCTCACCAGAAAACCGGCTCTCCTTAACAATTTTGAAAATGTGGCTTACCATTATATTGCCCAAAGTCCTTCAAATATATAGTGGAGTGTTTTGGGCCCATAAGAAAATAACGTATAGTGCACTGCGTTATGTTTTGATCTAATGGCAAGCATTCACACAACAAATCGAGAGCACATTTACTCAACTACACAGATTACTGTAATAAAAATTTACAGTTTTGCGATATGCAATAAAACGTTATTATTAATAGTAAGACGCTTACAGTAATACAGGTTATTGTGTATGTTATGCATTTAATATGTACAGTACCTGCAACATCGTACTGTATAATACAATACAAGTACAGTAAACACATTAGTAGCTGTACCCGTGGCTTCTCCCGTGTTGAAATGTGGTTGGTAGGAACCGGTACATCACGCGCATAGCTTGAGAACAGAGTTTTGAGCAACTAATAAATAATACACGGAATCGGAAAACAAACTCTTAAAAAACCGGACGACTATCGTGCGATTTTTTTTTACATGCATACATGGTCTGCAGGAATCCTGATCGTGCATATATTAATTTTAAACATATTAAATAGTACTTAATATCTGTTAGTAAAAGATATTAGTAACTGTTACAAAAGTTCAATTTCAGCAAATTGTACAAATATACGAATGCCATTAAAGGGAATCACATGGAAATAAAATAAAGGATTTTAAGAGAAGTTAAAGTTGATGTTCTTGAACATCATCACAGACATTCAGTTCAAGTTCAACCCTTCAATGAAAGAAAGAAAGAATTTTTTTGGCCAAAGTAGTTGTTGACCTGCTGTAAATGGCTTGTTTAGTGTTGTACATGTGAGCTCACTCTAGGCCCCTTGATAGGGTCGCGTTTCACCTCTTTGCTCACTCCCCTATATTCTGTAACGTAAATTTTATTTGTCATTTCTATACAGATATTTAATCGAATCAGTACGTTACAAGAGTTTACTATAAACCATACAGGTTTGTTGTGTAATATCTGTTACCTAATGTAAGTAGGCATAATAAATTCGATGAACTGTATACACATCGAATAAAATTGTATCAAAATCGATTCAATGATTCTCACCATATATAACGACAGACGTTGAATTTTATAATAGATAAAAAAGAGATATACCGTATCAAAGACACCGGGCAACATAGTGATAAGCTACACTTTTTCCAACAAAAAAAAAGTCATTTTATATTAAACTGTCCCTTGGTAAAACTACTGTTTTTAACAAGTTACTTTACTACTACTTTCAGCAACTGGCAGCATAATATAGAGAATCGCTTTGGTGCTCAGTGTGGAATGCTGTATGGAATGCGAGTTGTTTTTTTTATCAAAATAGCTTTCTTAAAGAATTTGAAAAGTGTGGCTAATCATTATGTTGCCCCGAGCCCTTCATGTATACAGTACCGTGATGTACAGTGGACTTTGCAATTGAGTGCATTTGAGTGCATTCTATACACTCAAACGTGTCATTGTCAAAATTTTCAAAACAGTTGCAAATTTAGAATATTTTCTGTGTCGCTTCGTGTTGATTAATCACAAAATCGCTCACGGAGCTTATATTTCTCAGGAAGCTGAAAGTTCATATCTGTTGTTGCAGTTTAACCTTACGGAGACTTCTCGACACCAATTTCGAATCCGTCGACTTGAAAAGTTTTTGAGTGGAAGGGGAGGAGGGTGGAGAAAGCTAGTGATTTCGTTTGGAAATGCCAAGCGCTTTGGCTAAATCTCCTCTTATCACCACCGTTCAGAAGTATAAGCACATAAGCTTAGTGGGGAGCGACAAAAGTAAATCTTTTGGGCACCACTACCACTGCTTTTGCTTATGCTGATTTAAAGCTAAAGGCCTCCTCGATTACGCGAATGTTTAAGGCCTTGCTATGGGATGTACTACTGTTGCTTCGCAGACGACGAGAACGAGTTGGGAGAGATGAATAGGCAGATAGAAAGGGCCGAATCTATTATCCACACCAATTGTGCGTAATGCAATTGTGATTAGGTAAAGGATTTTCCTAACCGTCTCCAGAGACAAGATAACGACCACCTTCATTTATCAATGTCACTCGTTGGGCTCTTCCACAGGGAATTGGACGAAGTTCGAATCTTTTTCTACCACGCTAGTGGTAGTAGTGTTTCTTAAATGCGCCTGCGTTTTGTTGATTTGGCGGATTTCCTTCATTGCCAGAGACCGCGGAAAGGATTAGAATGGGGATCTGTTTCTTAACACTTCCAAAATTGGGTGGGAGGAAGTGGGAAGAACAAGAAGAAGAAGAAGGAGGAAGAGTAAAAACAAACGCTAAAGAAAAGTGGTTCCACTCGAAATGTTACAACATCCATTTCCAACCCCTGTATTTTTCTTTAGGGTGTCTCATCTCATGAATGAGCGCAATCCGTTACTTCTACACTGTAATGTTTCACGGATGTTTAGATTTTGTATTTAACGTTAGTTTGCACAATGACTTTAGAAAATAGCGTAGAAAAAGATAACGTTAATCTGTGTTATTGTAGAGCAAACTGCATAACACAAATTCTGTCCTACAGGTGGATGATTGTTTGCTAAGATTGAGGTTTATTTTTTAAGGTGGTTTTACGTTCTGTCAACTCTGTTATTTATTATCTGTAATACAAGTTGACAATCTAAAATTCGTAATCACTAAAACCATTCTGGATAAGTGATTGAGATAATAATTGAAGGGCCTGGTGTAAGTGTTAAGTAACATTTTTACAATTTAGAGCAAAACGTGTTTAAAGATCTGAACTTGCCTTGCTGTCTATGGAGTACTTTACACTTTTTGCACTAATATCTTTGCACATATTGTTATGTTTAAAACCATTCGTTAGAAAGATAAAATTGCACTAAACACGTTTGAAAATGCTTTTAATTCATTTTTGACAAAAATATTACTTATATCATCTTTTTACACCAGGCCCTTCAATTAGCGTTTCAGTTTTTAAACAAATAATCATCTTTAATCTACTCGTTGAACTTTTATATGTAAGTTATAAACTGTTATAAAATAAAATACGATCATGCTATAAAATTTTAAACAAATTTTGTTATCTATAAAAAAAACATGAAAACTTTCCATATTGACACTACGTCGATTTTCGTTTAGCATATTATATATATATATTTTTTTGCTTACTTTAAAATACAGAATTTTCTTTTTTCTTTTATTTTGTTGTATTTCTTTTTCTGGAGAGAAAATACGAGAGAAAAAAATTACGAATGGAGAAGTTTCCATGATGGACCGTAGTTGTGTTTTTTATTTTCATTTCAAAGATACGTACCTTATACCACACACACTTTATTCAGACTTGTCTCTAGGGCAAGACAAAAAAGTGGGGGGGAAAGTACAAGTACGATTTTTTATTGTACGAAAACAAAAACGAAGAAAAAAAATAAGAAGAGAAATGAATGATGTAGATGGGGATAGACCTATACAATAAAAGGATGAAAAAATATTTCTTGAAAAAAAAACATCTTGAAAGGAGAAAAAGGAAAAGTAAAACAGAGGGACTTCTAAAGTGATACTGTCAAAAAATCAATGTACTGAAATATATGAATAAATCATAAACACAGAAAAGTGTTGTGAAAAAATGAAAACCAAAATGATGGACACTACTATAGGTCTCTAGTCTATTGTTTTTTCCTCTCCTGAAAAATGCATGATAATGGAGACCAGATTTTGTTCGTTTATAAACGAGTGGTGTTTTCTGTCAAGAGTACGAAGTTTTTTTTAACATTTAGTTTGTTTGGACAAGTGAAGTATATCTTTCACTCTTTTTCATATTTCTGTAAATGTGACAGAAAAGATAGATTTATTGAGGTGTCAAGTTACATTTTCTGTGGATTATACTCGAAATATACTGATACCTCGCTTTATGGCTGAGATACGTTCCTGGTGGCTGTAAAGCGAAACATCGTTTAACGAATTATATAAATATACTGTAGTACTGTATGTTAATAATAAAAGTACTGTAGTATATTAAAAATAATAATATTTTTTTAATGATAATAAATTAACTGTAATACATAATTATCATTGTGTTATCATTGAGGTTATGTAGTACAAATATACAGTACAGTATACTTCTATTTACATATACAGTATTCCTAATTTTTTTCCCTGGGCAAGTTTTTTCGGGGTTCACCCGTTTCATTATTCTCATCTTATCATCATCCCTGTACTTTTTGATTTAATAAAGTCTGAGGGCCTTAGACATAACCGTATGACTTCGCTGGACCCTCTAAAAAACCAAGTACTTGTACTTACCTACGGTTACTTGGTTGTTACCTCAATGGTCACTGACTAATAAGCATCACGTCCATTACTACCAACAGTCATTGATTGAGCATCACATTGATCGAGCATCTTAACCGGGAATTCTGTCATCATTAATGGGTTTATTTTTAGTTCAATATGATGTAAAATATTTGACTGTTTAAAAGTGTTTAAACAATACTGATTCATCTTATCAGTTCTGCGTGCCTATCTCTTATTCGGTATTTTTAACAAATTAAGTGTTTCATTTAAAACAATGAAACTTGCGTGTTCAAGAATCAATATCACATGTTCAACAGGTTTGCTTGTTATTTTCAATATTACCCATGTAGCCTAATCCCCGTTCTTTCTCGGATTTGTGTAGTTGTTTCATTGAAATTCATTTAAAAAACGTAT
>JAQIWH010007796.1:0-10981 GCA_034695005.1 Cryptops parisi | reverse complement strand
TATATAAGTAAGTAAGTTACTAGCAATACATATAATCCAGTATATATGTTACGACGCCTATAAATACGATATACTCTTTTGGAAAAGTATGAAATAACATCTTTTATAGAATTGTTTAGATTAGTTAACAATATTTTCTCTATTAAAAACAAAACAGCAACTAAGCTTAAAATTTTGGCCAAAATTTTAAACTCAACTTCCATAACGTAACTATTCCAATGCTAATTTAATACTTTGTCAAAATAGGCTAGGTATTGTATACAATGCCTGGATTATATACATTGCCAGTGACATGTGTATCCCTGTGTTAAGTTTACAACGTCTTGCTTATTTAGCCCAGTTTATGTGTATTTTTGTTTTTATTGTTTGGCCATGAATTATAACATTACATTTTACTTGTAACCTAAACACAATGACACTGGCCGAAAAACGGTGAATGATCTATTACAATCCGGCCAAAAACCCCACCAATCTGATAAAGGGCGTACTTTTAAATCAACAACAAACAATAAGCATAAATAGAAATTAAACACACAAAACAAGCAAATTAAAATCAGTATGAATTGGACGATCACATATACAGCTTGACGTCCATGTCCAATTAAATATGTGCATCACTTGAAGATTTTGCATGGATAGAGCTTCCATAACAAATTAGAGATAAACGTGGGATCAATATGCTTAAAATGGTTTAAGTTTCATCGATTGTTTTTGTGTTTTGGTTCACTTTTTTGTTCTTGTTTGAACATTGTAACGATAAAAACTGTTTCTGCAGAAAATACTAATACTGAAGCCCAATCAAAATCCATAAAGTGAATTTTAATCAAAACTCGAGGTATTGTGTGAAATGAATAGAGGTTTGATTTTAGTTTGAAAGGAATTGGTGGGAGAAAAGATAACTACTTCTTGTCCCAAAATAGGGTAATACATTTGGGACAGGGAGTTTGCTTGTTTGTTTTTTTTTGTCCCAAAATATGGACAATTTCTCACAGTATGTTAATTACAATTCAAAATTTATGTAATTTGCATAAATTAAAAAGATATTCTGTAATATAGAGTGCATTTGTTTAGTTTACTCCTACGCTTACTGAGTATTATAAATTTTTGATTTATTATGCAGGGTGAGCCAAAAAGTAGGTTGTCGAGATTTTGTTGTAGCATATTCCATTTTGCTTTTTTCGACTGTCAATTATTTTGATTTAGTGTATCTACTATGTGAAGCATAATTTTCCGAGTTTCATTATTTGCAGTCATAACTGGTAACATTTTGAATTGCAAACGTTTTGACACGACGACGTGACACTATCTCAAAAAAACAAATAAATTGAAAGTTGCAAAAAAATAACTTACATTTTTCAGAAAGAGGGTCACATTTAGATTACCATAAGCCCAGATAAGCTTATTATTTCTTAAGGCATGTTGTTTACACGATGATTTGGCGATAATCGCTGTCATGATAGCAACTATCGCAATAGTTATCTTTGTGTAGTAAATGATGTCTAATGTCAATTTTAATATTTAATTTTGAATGTTTTCTACTATTAAATCATATTCCAAAAATATTTTGGACATTACTGTATATGAAGCCTAATTTACAAGAAGATAGTTGGCGCTGTCATTCCAGCACTATCTGTACTTAATCGAAAAGTTTTACATGGAATGAAAAATCGAAATGCATATTTTGGGACCGAGCGAGTAATATTTAGAAAATATAAATCAACAATTTGTGAAAAAAATAAATATAATAATAATAATAATTGCTATTAACGCCAGTGTTTAAACTTTTTATTATCCAAAAATGTCCAAGCATGTAATAAAATTCCACCTCTCAAACTTAATAGTGGTATAAAATTTAAAACAGCTTTTTTTCAGTAAAATCTCAATAGCAAAATCCTCTAGCATTTGCTAACTTTTTCCCAGAGAGAGGTAATAATAATAATAATAATAATATTTGGTTTTAGCAATTTCAGTTTTTTTTTCTCTTTTGATTTCTATTAGTGAAGCATTAGTCGATTTGCATAAAATTTAACATGAACTAGATAGAAAGTGTGAGCATAACGTACATTTAAAAAAAGAAACAAAAAGTTGTCCCACTCTTCATGTCGATCCAAACTCGTTCATCCATTTTTCGTATTTGAGGAGATCTTCTTTCGAGACTGACTTGTTGCATTTTTTGAGCGCCTCTTCAAAGTCCATTTTGCTCACAGGCAGTTCCAGTTCTTCCTTGTGCAAATTTTTGATCTCGTCCGCACTCAAACCCGCAATTTTTCTTCTCATAGACATCATGGACGCATCCCTGGAATCAAAATGAAAAAAAATAGTTAATTACCACCTAATTATAGGCTTCGATTGCTATTAATTACGAATCTGCTAATAAAGTGTGAATAAGCTTCTAATTGGAAGGCAACAAAAAATTGACGGAGGCAAAAAATAATTAAATACTGACCGGCAGACGTTGGTGATGTCTGCTCCAGAATAGCCTTCGAGTCTCCTAGCGATTGAATCCAAATCGATATCCGATTCGAGCTCCACTTCGCGTAAACTGATTTTCAGCAATGCGGCTCGTCCCTCATCTAAATCCAAGTATCATGCACATTAATGCAGAAGTAAAATAAACGAGGAGGAGTCGGGTGGAATAACAGCGTAACTCAACGAATGTAGTTTAAAAAAGGGCAACAAAAACTTCTAGCACCTTCAAATTTAAGATTTAAAAGAAATTCCTGTCAACTGTCTGTCTATAGAAGGAAAATGAACAGGTGTTGCAAAAAATCTGTTAACTTTAGTTGACAACAAGCGTCAAATTACGTGCTAATTTAAAAAATGCAATTACGTCATTTTTTCCAAAGATCAGTATCTTTTCCATTGTTTTGGAAGTGAAACGAGCGAGTGAAACGCCAAAAAGAAAGAAGTCACAAAAAATTTTTAGATTTACAATAGTCGCATTCCATATTTTTTGCTGTAAAAAGTCGAAAAGTGCAAATTGTAGGCGACACAATGCTATAGACTGGTCTAACACGATTCAATAATGCATTTTTAAGGAATAGCGACGTAAAGGTAATTACGCCGTTTTTCCACCCAACTCCTCAAATGGAAAAAAAACATGTGAAAAATAAAATACTTGTCGTACCATTAGGCAAAGGAATGTAAATTCGTTTTTCCAAACGGCGGCGTAGAGCCTCATCGATGTCCCATGGGAAATTGGTGGCGGCCAATACCATGACAACCTTAAAATCTTCATTGCTCGTTATTCCTAGGATGTAGATGATTTATACCTCATTAAAGAAAAATCACTGACAAAAGATTTTTCAAACATAATGTTGTACATATTCTTTGCCAAAATTTATAATAATAATATTTATAGCGACACATTTTTCTAGTGATGGTAAAAATAAAGGTGGGTGTTAAAACAAAGTTTCATTTAGAGATTGTTAACTATTAATCAATTTACAGCAAGTTCCTGAAAAAGTCTATAGTCAAATTTTTAATGACACCAAAGATGCTAACAAGCAGTTACTCATTTCTTCCAGACTTGCATTTATATGGACTTTTTTGCTTTGTTTTGATGCATAACAGCATCTATGTTTAAAATTTGACTAGACGGTTCAGGAACACCCTGTATAACCGCACAAACGAACAAAATTTTATGTACAAAATTAAATGCAGTTGTTATAATTTACCATCCATCTGAACAAGTAACTCCGATTTCACTCTTCGACTGGCCTCATGTTCCGATTCGGATCCACGACGTGAGCATAACGAGTCAATTTCATCGATAAATATCGTACTCGGGGCATAGAAACGACCCTGCACAGTGCGCAAAATAAACCCCAATTAAGTTTCAGCATTTTAAAAACTGAACCTATATATAAATTTCTAATCAACAGGAATAGTTACCATTTCGAATAACAACCGCACTAATTTTTCCGATTCCCCACGATATTTGGAGGTCAGCGTCGAGGATGAAACGTTGAAAAACGTGGTTCCGCATTCTGTGGCCACTGCCTTAGCGAGCATGGTTTTACCAGTTCCTGGGGGTCCAACCATCAACACACCCTGCATAATAATTATGAACATTTTTAATTACAAAAATAACATCCATTTTCTATAAACCGATATACCGGTTTTCATTAAAAATGAGTATACAGAATGTATATTATAAACAAGTTACATTAAAAAAAGCTTTTTAAGCATACTTTTACTGTCATATACATGCAGTGTATATATAATGTATGTACGTAATGCACAAAAAATTCATTTTTGATTTCTACATGATTCGATTTATGCAAATTAAAATTTATGCACTATTTGAGTAATTCAATTTTTGATTTCTGAATGTTTCTATATATGCGTTTTTTGATTTATGCGAAATTAAATTTACGCGATTCGATATTTGAGTTATGCTAGTTTATGAGTAATTTTTGATTTCAGCAATTTTCGATTTTTTTTTATATATGCAAATTTTTTTTTACATTATACTATCTATACAGTATATTCTCATAAACGACTGTAGATTGCAGTATACACTCAATTCCCAGTTCACAAACTCACTCACAAGTGAAGCTGATATAAAGAGTATGATATATAAGCTGAATCGCGAAATTTTGGAGCAATTAGAAATTTTTTCTCTCTGAAAGGTCTCCTGACGATATATGCGAATTTTGGTGTAGCAAGTTGGGCAATTTGTGGACGACTGCAACGCCAGCTTCTTGCCAACCCGATTTCATTGGCTGGACAAGAAGCTAATGCTACTACAGTTGCACACAAATTACTCGACTCGCCACACCAAAAATTGCGGGCGGCGGGAGGGTCTTAACGGTGGAATTAAAGTAGGGTATCCGATAACTCACCTTCCATGGTCGCCTTATCCCTTTGAAAAAATCTGGCATCCACAACGGCAGGACAACAGCTTCTTTCAACAACCTTTTTGCTTCTGACAAATCCGCTATGTCGTCCCAGCGAATGCTCGGGTCTTTCTGCACAATGTCGCGCTCGAGCATGTCCACAAGTTCTTGGTCGGCGCTACCACATTCGAACCTTTTCTCTTCCTCCTTGATCTTCTCACCTTGCTGTAGGCCCCCAATCGATCAGTCGAACGCATGAATTTCGAACATATCATTTTTGTAACGCTGAAATAATACCTTTTCTTCCTTCTTGGTTTCCTTTTTGTCCTTCACCTTTTCCTCTTTCGAACCCTTGCGTGCGTCGGCTCGCTTTCTCGTGTTGTCGGGAGGGTTTCGAGGCAGGCGGGATGCCGATACCCTCGACGCCGGTTCAGATTTCCTTGGACCACGCACTGGCCTCGCTTGCGCTGGCCTGCTGTGTATGTCAAAAAAAAAAGGTTCCGAAATGTCTAATTTTGTTTCTCGACAAACCATCGTAGCTCCTTACCTGTGTTCGACGGGTGTTGGCGGAGGCCAAACGTCGGGATCGGTCTGACTTTTGACAATCGGTGGTAACCAGTCAGGGTCCCGCGTCGGTTCCTCGTAGGCGAGGCGCGTGCTAATGGGGCGATCCGTACTGTTGTCGCTTTTGAACAGCTGTAACGTTTTGATGACATCCTTAACTTGCTCGTACTCTATTGCGATCTCCTGCTGAACCTACGCGTGACAACCAATGTGTTAAAAGTTGGGAAGGGAATTATTTAACGTCTTAAAAGGAGTTTTCACTTTGGGCGGTTTTAGCGCGAAAACCGTTCAAAGACAGTCGATAACGTGTATAGGCTCTATGTAAGTTACAAAGAGTCATCGACTGTCTTTGGGCGTCCAAAGTGAACGCGATCATCATCTAGACATATATCACCTGCTGCCATTTCTGCTTTCGGGTGGGATCCTTGATGATCTGTAGTAACCTGTGGATCTGTTGAACCACCCCTTGGTAGTACACGGACGACGTTTCGTAATTGTTGAGCAGAGCAAACTCTCTCGCCATTTTAGTGTTCTCGCAAATTTCGCTGATGCTTACGGCCATGGTTGTTGACGACGACGCCGTGGTCGTTTCCGATGACGATTCACCTTCGTCTAAATGAACCAACAAACAGAGTTTCTCAAATGTAACAGTCACCTGTGCATACATCCAGGGCCAAAGTTCTGGTTAACATTGACATCATTTTTTAATATAATTTGAAGGTGAGGTTTTTAAAGCTGTTGAAATTCTTAGCAATACCTTATGAATTTTTTGTCTCACGCGAGATTTTGATTCGTTATAACTCGTAAAGCAACATGACAGGTGCCAAATGATAAACAGAACCGATTAGACGACCCGAAAATACATACCAATGAATTGTTTACATTTATGGCATTAAAATTCCCAAGGAAACGGGGTAGAAGAAGTAGAGGTCGTTTTTCTTAGAAAGCTAAATGACACATGATACCTTTGATAAATCGTTTGACATTTGACAAACATTTGGAATTTATATATTTTTTTGGATAAAAATAGGCAAAATGAATTAATGGTTTTCATTACAGAATATTATGTTATATTATTAATCTAAATATACAAACATTGAAGTAAACAAATTAAGATTGTTTTGTAAAATACTAGATATCACATGATACCTGACGACATTTTTTTGGTTTTAAAATAAAAAATTTATTTTAAAAATGAAAATTACATTTTTTTATACACAAAATAGAGGGATCGTTTTATTTAGAATTTTTTGTAATTTACTGAATTGAGCGTTTTATTTTTTATGTTCTTTATTTTTATAAATATTGCAATATGTTGAAATAATGTGATACAATGACGTAATCATTATGTAATATATCCCAAATTTGTAATAATATTTGAACAAGAAGAAAAATTAAATTCAGGTTTAAATAAAATTTTAATTATCTTTAGTTCATGAAAAAAAATAATTAATTTTTTTATTGATTAAAGTGAATAGCTTCATCTAAAAGGTGGACAACAATAATTTTATTCAAAACGAAATTTTTAATTCTTAAATACATAGTTATGATTTAAATATTTATTTTTAATAATAATGCTAATTAAAGATTTAATTTATAAATTTTTAGTATTAACATTTTAACTAAGATGTCTCACGTTACATTAAATTCGTATCAGAAACTTGAACGGAATACAGTGGTGTGTATCGCCTTTTAGATACACCCAGCTCTGTTGAAACTCTTGTTGGACCTCCAAAAAGTCACTTAATCAAATCATTGAAGTCCAATTCTGGGGTACACGACACGATGTTGTTGAATGTTGTCAAAAACTCCTTTGGCGTGCGTACGTTTCACACTGAACGTGTCCTACGGTCCATCTGGAACGTCCAGGACCAGGACGACTTCAAAAAGCGTGTCCTGTGTAGCAAGAAGCCAGTGTTGGTGGACTTCCACGCACATTGGTGTGGTCCTTGCAAAATGCTAGGTCCACGATTGGAAGGTGTGGTGGCTTCCAAAGGGGATGACGTTGATTTGGCCAAAGTGGACGTTGACGAACATACCGACTTGGCCATGGAGTATAACGTAACGGCGGTGCCCGCTGTGGTGGCCATCAAAGATGGACAAATTGTCGATCGATTCATCGGGTTGCAGGACGAGGACAAAATCAAAGCTTTTGTCGACCGTGTCGCGGGTCCATCGAAATGCAAGGGCAGCGGTGATCAATAGTTTCCGGTCGATGAATATAATTTTTTGGTGGTCCATTGTTTTGCCGGTGCTCGTAATTCATTGTTTATTTTTTCGTGTGAAGCGTCGATATCTTTGACTATTTTGTATTGGCAAATTTTATTTTATACAAAAATGGACTAACAACGATAGAGAACTTGAACCACTTAATCTTGTGATATTAGTCGTGCTATTGACGAATTTCATCATGTTGAGATGATGTACTTACATGAGTACTGTTTTGTCATATGAATTGAACGGATACGAATGTTATTGTCGATGCACAATGTGATGTATGATTGTACTTTCTACTAGTAGTAGTTTTTTGTTTCTTTATAACTCATACTCATAGTAGTTTGAAAATAATAAATTTTACTTCCAGTTTACTTTCGGATATGTGATTTTGGTGTATATATATATATTTTTTGTTAACCTTATTTCTACCTGCATTTAGTGTACTGTACATGGTTTTCAGTGGCGGATTGGGCAGTGACCAGTGGGCTGATTTAAAAATTAATGAACAAGGGTCCCCCCTGATAAGTTAATAAAATGCCCTGGCCGGTTTTAAGACCCAGTCCGCTACTGATGGTTTTGCTATGCTAGTCATGTTATTTTCACAAATAACAAGGAAAATATGAAACTATCGAATAGGATAAAGATTTTGACATCCAATAATAATGGATATGGTGCGAATTTTAAGTACAATATTGTTTTTGGTATAAACCTAAGATTTTTGTACAGTACAGTACTTTTCTTTTAACGGTGAAGCACTTGTGGCGCTAGTGGTTGGCCTGCAATGTTTTGTTTTATTTTGTCCTGTTATTGTATTTATGTTTAAATTCTATTTTTATGGTTAATTAATTTTTTTTTAGTAAACGAGAAAAAATCAATATTCAATACTAATTAACTTTTGGAAGTTTGAGTTTCCACATTCTGTTGACCGGTGGCGCCACTCGTACCGTTTAATAGAATTGCAGCGAAGTCTACTTCTGCTCGTAACCTGTTTGTTTCTACACATCACTACTGACATAGAATCATTTTATATTTCTATGAACTTGGTTCACATTTTGGAGATTCTTTTGTGTGTCCTACCTTATATTTTTTTTTGCACCTGAAATGAAAATTCGGTTATGACACACTATCTCCCCCCCCCCTTGATAATGTAATAGTTTTTTTTTGTCCTCCTCCCACAACCCGAGGGAAGAAATATGTTTGATGCCATAAACGTTAAGAGGGGTCTTCTATGGAATAAAAATGTGCAGAGAAAATAAAATACAAACACAGGGTGTGGAATATAAGTTCTTTGCTTCTATTTTTTTTTATCTCTCCAAAACGAAGACATCTGTTCGTTTTCTCATCCTTGGAGAGTCCCATGTGTGGGAGTTAAAACCATCTTGGTCACGTGCCATAGGTACTTAACAACAATGACACGCGTTTTATGACGTTTTTATGGGTTCCCATCGTTGGGTAGCCTTTAACAAACCTCTGTTAAACAATCTTTTTTTTTTATATATAAATACATATATATAATTTAATCAAATTTTGTTCCTACGAAAAATAAACGATTTACGTAATTGGACAAGGTGTATATATATATATATATATATATAGAGAGAGTTGGCATTAATTTTTCAAGAATCCTAGTTTATTCACTCGTTACAGGAAATAACGTTATTTTACAACAAAAAAGTGTTCGTGCTAATAATGTAAAGTGTGTATTTTTTTGTGTGACAAAAAGTTACTTTTAACACAAAATGTATTCATTGATATAATAACGAAGAGTTGTATGTATTCAATGAAAATGTTCGGCTCGTGTAACTTAGGATTTGTAGTTATGTTTTCGCTTATCTGTGATTTTTATCATATGAAGCGCTGTACTACACATCATTCATGGATATTACAGTATATACCTACTGCATAACTTGTAGTGTAAATGCTTTGCAAGGACTGCAAAGTAAGAGAAAATGAAATTGAAGCAAGTACACTAAAAAATGCTTTTTAAGCAAATTATATTTTATTTTTATTTTAACATTCCATAAAATTGGAACTAAAATATGTTACAATATTTTTTTTTTTTATGGTTATCCAAACCAATTTTTTTTATTGTATTGTATTTCTTTTTGTGTTGATATCTATTGTAGAAAATTTGTTTTTTCTGTGATATTGTGGTCTATCTGACTGGGAAATAAAAACAAACAAAATCGAGTAACAAAGCAAAATGAATACATTAAAATGTCTTAAATTAATAAAGAGTTAGAAAACAAACCAAATAAAAGGGACGTAACAAAAATTGATATACTGTCATATACAGATGTGGTTTATGTAGATACATAAATCAAAAAATCCATTTCTCGATTTATGCGAATTAAAATGTATGGTATGCAATCCTTCAGTAATTCGATATTCAATTTATACGTGTTTTGAGTTATTCCAATTTTTTGATCGCTGCACGTTTGGATCAATGCGAATTTCGATTTACGCGAATTTAAATTTAGGCGATTGTTGAGTCATTCGATATTTTGATTTATGTGAGTTTTGAGTCATTTCATTTTTGATTTCTTCAAGTTTTGAATTATTTATTGATATATGCGATTTTTTGTTTTTTTTACATTGCGGTTTTTGATTTATGCGGTTTTCGTTTTATGCTGTTTTTTTTGTACATTGGATTATACAGTAGTATATTCTTATAAACGACTGTAGATGACAGTATACGTTCAAATCCCAGCTCGCTCTCACTCACAAACTCACTCAAAAGTGAAGCTAGTATAAAGAGTATAAAAATTATATCCACAGGTGTTTATAATAAAATACTGTATAGTCCAATGTACCAAACATGGCATAAAGTGAGGACCGTCCAATGTGTAACAAAATTCGCACAGAACGAATCGAAAATTGCAGAAATCGAAAAAATGGAATAACTCAAAACCTGCATAAAAATCGAATATCGAATATCTTCTCAAACATCGCATAAATCTAAATTCGCTCCAAGCCAAACAACATAAAGCATGTTTTTATTTTTATCATAATTTCAATTGACAAAAAATTCTTGTATTTAATTATACAGGATGACTCGACTTATAATTACTGTCGCTAATGATTAGTGTGATCTGATTATTTTTTTCTGCTGCGCTAATTAATTTATAAAATAATTAAGATGACAAATCTGTTTGTTTCATTTCATGAAAAATATCGATTTTTTTATATTATTATTTTTTTATTTAACTATTCATAAATTATAGATTGTCAATTTTGCATATATATGGATACAAAAAGTTGTTCAGATGTAGCAATAGAATAGATGGGTTTTTAATTATGAATTTGATAATAATAAGTCTGTAGCGAATGGTCGGTTGTAAGATATAAATACACTCTGT
>JAQIWH010007795.1:0-10982 GCA_034695005.1 Cryptops parisi | reverse complement strand
AAAATAACCGATAACGAACTATTGAATGTTATGAAATGAGGTGTGTGTGTGTGAGAAAGGTAACGATGTGCTAAAACTAGGTTCAAGAACGGTCGACACGATATTTCGATGAAACTTAATTCAGAAACTATTAACACCGCGAAACTACTAAAAAAAGTTGTATACTATCATAATAATATTGTTAAGTAAACAAAAAGTGAGGTGTTTTATTAATAAGCAAATATGATGAGACACTTGTGATTAAAAAAACATCTAAGAAAGTTTATGAGTTAATATTCTTTCAATGGTTTATACACCCTATTAAAATGAACTTTTTTATGCAAATTTGGAAATTATAAATTATGTGAATTGTATTATTCCGTTATTATTTGGCTTACTGTTCTTTACATTTTTCTAGTACAAGAAATATATTTTTTGTTTTAACGCTTGACTTTTGTGCTGTACATTAATTTGTACTATCAATGCATTTAGGATCAATTTTAAGTAAATTAAGAATAAAAACTAATGACACTGCGACACTAATAAAATGATATAAAACACAGTCGACTCTCGTTAAACCGCCTCTCCATTTTCGGTCAGTAAAAAAAACACCTAATGTATTTTCCCACACATTAATCCACCCTCTTTAAACCGCCACTCTTTGATCGCCAAACTTATAGAGTACCGAGGGTGGCGGTTTAAAGAGGTATAGTATACTGTACAGTATACTATAATAATATAGTATTTTGAACTAAAAAAGTGGGTTTTATATTAATAAGTAGATATGTACAAACACTTGATTCTTTACTTTGAAGTATTTCTTGATTCATAACATTCTACACATATAAAATGTATAAAAACAATTATTTGGTAGTTATGTATTTAATTTTTTTTTATATATAAAAAACAATTTATATTACACGAAATGCTTAGTTAAAATATTTTTAGGTACTTGAAATGTTCCCATTTTGAACCGGATTTTATTTGATGTAAAGATTAGCTTTTGTGCGACAAATGAAAATCCGGTTCAATTTTGAACGCCTCTGTATTATATTCAACTTGTATATTTAATGCATACGTGTTTTTTATTAAATAATATATTTAACTTTAGTATAACAATATATTTTCGTATTTTAATTTTCATATTTGTTTCGGCTTTGCAAACAAAGCTTTTCACTGTTGTATTGTCGATCTCGTCCTGAAACAAGGTTCAAGATCGGTCAACACGATATTTCGATAAAACTAATTGAAAGACTATTAACATTACGAAACCACTAAAATGATGTACAGTAATGATATAGTATTAGCAAAAGTATTAAGTGATTTTTTTGTTATAATAACTAGATACCAAAAAATAAACCTGTTTATTTTCAGTGATTTTTGATGTACACAATTTATTATATAATACATACAATGAAAAATTAAAATTTATTTGTTAATGTATAATTAAATCTTATATATAAAACAATTTATATTTCCAAATAGTTGAAATGTGTGCAATTTTGACCTGGATTTTATTCGATGTACAACCCATAAAGATCACCTTGCGCGTGACAAACAAAAATCCGGTTTAATTTTGAACGGCTTTATGCATTGTATTATTTTTCTTTAATCAGTGTTTCAATGAATATTGTTAACACTTTAGTGTAACACAAAATACAATTTATTTTTATATTATTTACATTTTTGTTTTGTTTCCACAAATAACTCTTTTTATTACAATTTAATTTCAACTTTGAAAAATACAACAAAAAAAAAAAAAAACCCACTTTTCTCCATTTTTAATTCAATTATTTAATTATCCCTCATTACCAACTTAATGAGAAATACATTAAGCTTCTGCCTACGACATAATTATATTTTTTTTTGCAAAACTTTAATTCAAATCATATTTTAATTAACTCCTTGAGATTGAACCATTCCCTTTCAACATTTTATTCAAACAAATTACAATTATCACTTTAATGAAGTGACGTCATCACCACCAAACAAACAATACCGAATACTAACAACATGTAAAAACTTACTCCTCTAAATAAACCATGAACTCTCTTTCGTTCTTCAAAGTTCCATTTCCTAAGAAAAATCGAGGTTGAGGGGGAAAGATAAAGTAACGTTGGATTTCCAAGGATTGGAAGGGAGGTGGTCACAAAGAACAGACCTAAAGACGAAACTGACATTAAAGTCCCTCAGGTCACGTGAGACGAATCCTAATTCCATTTTTTACAGCTTCAAGTGTATATACGCACTCCTTTGAATTCCATTTTCATCCCCTTTACGCCATGAATCGGTGAAAGTCGTTCTACCTTTTTTATATTACTGTATTATGAATATTTCCAAACTTCCATTCAACTGATGTTTTCTGATCTTAAATTGATCTTTTCTGTATAACAATAACGTGTATTATAAAGAACAACAACAGTTTTTGTTTGTATACTTTTGGATATAGCCATATCTAATAATGGAAATAATCATTGAGAATTCGCCTCGAGCTGATGAGTCAAAAGTTTTGATCAATAGTTTATTATGGGAATGATCAACAGGATGCAACACCTGTGTTGTTTCAATGAAAAAACGTTAGTTTGAATAATTCATCGATTAACCAGAAATCTCAATGGATTCTGGTTAATCGAATGAATTATCGTCATCTGGAAACTAAATGCCGTTTTATAATGTTTTTTTACAGTATGTATTTTTAAATTAAAACATTTGCAACGTATAGAATCCAGGTATTCTATACAATGCCTTGCCTCTTTTGGCAAAGTATGAAACAACATCTCGTATACAAATATTTAAAGTTATATGTAAATATTTTATGTATATTTTAATTTAAAACATTCGTTACTGGCGAAGTATAAAACCCAGATCATTCTATACAATATCAGCTTTTTGTGACAAAGTATGAAATAACATCTTGTATACAAATAATTGGGTTAGTTGAGGTCAATTTAAGTAATTTTACATTTACTTTAACAAAAGGCTTGACTAAAACCTAAGCTTAAATAACGTCATTTTAAAATATTAACTAACGTAACTATTTTAATGCTAAATTACACACTTTACCATAAAACAGGTCAGGCATTCTATAGAATGCCTGGGTTCTACATTTTACTAGTATAATTTTAGTAAATAGTACAAAAAATATTTTTTGTCGTTTTCACGGGTTACAGGTCTATTAACTTCAGTAAAATGAAAGATTATACAATAAAAGTTAAAATTTACTGTTATCGTTAAAGTACAAAACCGTCAAAGTGTGAAATTCGTATCATGCACTTTTGTAAAAGCCTAGTTATTTCACGAAATGACGGATTTCACACTTTAACGGTGACCACTTTCACATTTGATAAATCACGAAAGTAACTTGATTTCTATTTATAAGTCTTATTTCACGATTATTACAAGGAAATTACTTCGGCTTGTCTGCAATACTTCCAAGTTATGCAAACTTTTCTTTCACAAAACAAACTTTACTTCCCCAAAAAACATTTAAACCAAATTTAATAATAAAAATAATTTATGTTTATAGTAATAAAAATTATAATATCGTCATTACAAACTATTAACACTTTTAAATATAAATAAATAAATAAAAAATTTAATCTTTAACCTTGGCTAAGAAAATTATTCAAATTAAACGATGGTTCGATGCTTATCCGTGTCAAACACGTAGTAAAGTCACAGTTATAGCATTTACATTCGTATAAAACAGGTTCCTCATTGTTTTAAATTACAATCATTTTATTTAAGAAAACAAATAATATAAAACTATGGTCCTCCAAAATTTCCACAACCACAGTAACGTATATGTATCACAATGAAACTTGAAAATAAATTTATATTGTGCTCGTATGAGGGAACAATCATAATAGAAAACACCATACGTCCTATTCATAACGTTAACAACAACAAAAACTTATCTTTATAAAAGATTACTAGACTGAAGATATATAGAACACAAAATGGCCACCGTACTACGACACTCAATCTAGAAAACTAAAAAGCGTTGAAGATGATTCTTAAGAGAACTAGAATGCATGGGAAACATCTTTTGTGACGTCATAGGATCGAAATAATTGGTTTTAATTGGATGCATTCTTTTGAAAGTAGAAAAACTATAACTATAATGTTTTCATCCCTAATAAGGTCACCTTTCCATTGAAACAACACTGTAGTTCGCTGCGCCATCTAACAGGATTTTTTTGCAAGTTCAACGTATCTGTTAAAAAATCTCTTAAGAAAATGGATGAAAACAAAGTGTGAAAAATTTAATTCGTGAATTATAAATTTGGGAACGAAAAGGAAACCATAAAATATTTAATGAGTGATTAAAAATTATACATTTGCACGGTTTTATTTTTTGCTTAGTACTTTATGCGTCTTGTGTAGGCAAAACTATTGAGGTTGAGAAGCTGTTTTCACTTTGGCCTTTATTGTTATTTCTGGTGACCCTGAAAGCCCTCACTTGTTAAATGAGGCCTTTATAAAAGGTGATAAATTATAAGATGTACCTATTTTACTTTCTGTAATCAACGACTGCACTTTTCTAAAATGCAATAGATTTATTTCCTATTTAAAATAAAGACAAAACAAATAAAAACCATAACCTAAAGTCGTGATTTTCTAACAAAAACAAAAACAACAAAAAAAAAAAAGGTTTAGGTTGTGCAATAAAATTCCGTTTCTCAATGTTTTCTTTTTCCGCAAAATTAACATGATGTAATTTTGTTTTCTCAAAAAGAATGAAAAATTATGTGAAGATGCAATTTTTATGGTTTACTAACCACTGTTGTTAAACTATGCAAAAAAAATTGTAGCAATTAAAACTAATTAATCTTTTCACACGACACATCCCTTAAAGCTACCATAGTTATAAAAATTACTAATCCACTTCTCACAAGATCTTGCAATCATCTTCCAAATAATTTTCAGCCGAAATTTAATCTCCAAACCAATTTACCAAAAAAAAAAATTAACGTTTTAATTAAGTCTAGTTGACAAAAAGTCTGAATACTGATATAATAAGAGTAGAATTGAAGAAAGTGAATTTTTCGATTCCCAAGAATTCATTGACACAACGGAAATTAGAATGCAAGAGATGACTGCGTACAATAGCAGAAGTCGTTCATGTCGCAGCAAGATACGACCACTTATTATTATTACCAATTTTTTTCTTCTCTTTTTAAACTACTGATCACTTGATTATTTATGAAGCAAACGTGTTTGGAGAACGTGCCTGAATTCAAAGTGAAGGACACTACTACCAGAAGAGAAGAAAAAAACACATCACAAACAAGTATTTCAATGTCAGACTGAAAGTACAAGAGTATCATCATCAGTTGATCTGCAAAATCTTTCAGGAGTGGTCAGGTGTTGAAAAGCTTACATTTCCTCAATATATGATAATGTTATTAGTCATTTTTTAACCTTTAAAGTACAGTTTAATTGAACGATTCAAATTCCAGGACTTGGAAACTTTTTAGAAGTCGACAAAGAACTTTGCAAGTTCTTTACAAAAAACATTGTAATTTTTCAGAAGTCTATAAGAACTTGTAGATGATCTCATTAAATAAGACTTGTAAACTTTGAAAGTTCTTAGAAGTCTTTAGAAACAATTTAAAGTTTTTATAAGTTTATAAGAACTTTCAGATGTTCTTAAAAAATGTTGTTGCTCATGTCTTAATCTTTCAAGTAGGTTACAGTTTGATTAAAAGTTTTAAGACTTTCAAGTTCTTAGAAATCTACAAAACAGATTACAAGTTATTAAAAGGCCACAAATAACTTTGCAAGATCTTTAAAGTTTATAAGAACGGGTATATGGTCTCATTCGAACTTGTAAATTATTTCATTAAACAAGACTTATAGATGTACCAGAAACTTCGGAAGTTCTTAGAAGTTTATAAAGACAATTCCAAATTCTTAGAAGTCTATAAAGACCATTCCAAGCGCTTATAAGTCTATAAGAACTTGTAGATTTTATTAAAAAAAAATTGTAAATGCACAAAGAACTTCGCAAGTTCTTGGAAGTCTATAAAGACAATCGCAAGTTTTTAGAAGTCTACAAAGGACTTGGCAAGATGTTAGAAGTCTATAAGAAGCTGCAGATGTTCTCATTAAGCGAAACTTGTAAATGTTCCCATTAAATGCGTACAAATGACCATGACCAAAAATGGTTTTAAAATAGTTTTTCGTGGTGATATTTATAAAGGTTAACAACATTACAAGTTTCACTGAATACGGATATAGCTAAAAATATCTTTAAGAAATTACTGCTTTGGTGTTCCAAAGTCTTGTATATAAAAAGTGTCCACAATAATTTCAGACATTTCTTTTGTATACCCTATATTTAGTGATTTTTTCTTTGGACAACTGAACTGGTGAAAAATAAAATAAAAATACTTTCTACTGATGACAACACTTAAATGTTTCAATATACGATATTATATAAAAAAAATTTATAAATACAAATATGACAGGGTTCAAATTTTTTTTGTGAGATCGCATTAGCCTTAGCAAGCTTTGTTTAAATTTAAACTTCTCGTGCACTTTCATCATTTTTTTTCACATTGCTTTTTTTTATATGAAAATTTCTTGTTATTAATATTATTGTCATTGAAATTTATTTTAATTTCAACATAATTGCATTCATTATATTCACTTGCTTTTTTTCTAGCTTTCAGTAGTGGTTCAAATTTAAACCGGATTTTTTAGAGTAACAACACGTATAAAAAATCCGTTTCAATTTTGAACAGTTTTTGTAATTTTTTAAAAATTTTTTAACATAAATAATATAAAAAAATAATAATGTCATATAATTACATTACATCCAGTCGCATTTTTTTATGGTTTTCATAGAGGTTCAAATTTGAATCGGATTTTTCAGGTTAACACTACTTACAAAAAATCCGGTTCAATTTTGAACGTCTACTTATTTTTTGTTAAACTTTCTAAAATATGATGTAAAAATAATCATTTCATGTAATTACAGTCGCGTTTATCATAACTTTTACAGTGGTTCAAATTTGAACCGGATTTTTCAGGTTAACACTACCTATAAAAGAAATCCGGTTCAATTTTGAACACTTGCACTTTTTTTTTTGAAATTTTCTAACAAATAATGTAAAAATAATACTTTCATATTTTAACGGGGTTTTTCAGGTTAATTCTACCCTTCAAAAAAATAAATAAATAAAAATCCGGTTCAAATCTAAACTCCCTCTTCACACTTTTATTTACTGTTAACTTTTTCTTTACCTTTAAAAAAAAACTTGCAAATTTCACACGAAATTACATTACATTCACTCACATGTGTACTTACTTTTACATCATGTACAAATACAGTACCAACATCAACCTACCCCCAAAATCATCCATCTTTATAATCATCTATCCAAACTCCAACTAAATTATCATCCTGTCACTATTGATATCCATGGTTAAAGGAACCATATGTTTAAAGGAAACGAAACGCGTTAACCTTTTGCCAAATAACGACGAGGTGGAAATGTGTTTAAATGGACATCAGTGGTCATTGTGATAATTCCCAGTTCAAAATTGAACATCTCACGTGAAAAGTAAATTACATGGTACTAAGGATGCACCAGATTATAACGTTTCTGTTTTTTTTTCTCCAACTTAAATCCATTTGAGCTAAACACCCTAAAGTCCATTGCACTTCTTATACTAGAAATTTCGAAGATAAAAACAAAAAATTTACATACAAAACTTGGGAGAAAGTTGTGCTCAAAAACAAAATAAAAAATTTCGAAAAATTAAAATTTTTACTTTTAATTTATTCACATTAAAAAAAAATTGCTTTAAATTCACTTTTCCCTACAAAAATGTTGATTAGTTGCCTCCTCTTCAAGGAACCTTCGCAAATATAAGAGTTAAATGAACCCGAATAATTTCTCAAACTTATTTAACATTCCATTCTATTCCTCCCACACGACATAAAATGTTTTATCCCCCCTTGTATATGCAAGAATGCGAACAACCTTGAGTACATCATCATTATCATCCCCAAAACCCACGTTTTATTTGATAGCTAAAACCGTGACGTCATAGACGACATGAGAATCCCATTGTTTGTGCATAATCAATATGCTCGTGGCATAGTCACAGTTAAGCCGTGGGTGTTGTGAATGAGTAATTGAAAATGAGTATTAAAAAACGTATACTGTTAGATCAGTAGGCCACACGAAGAGCAATAATTCTAAGCCAAAAAGAAAAGTTTAGAATTTTATCTATGAAAAGATACAGAAAATGGAAATTCCAATGTCAAGATAAAGCAATATAAGTTATGTTACGTTAAAACATAACATAGCTTTTTACCCACACCGTATTATTGTACAATATTAAACGAAATATATTTTAAAAAATATAAACCAATGAAATATAAATTTAAATGTGTAATTGGGTCGTATAAACGTACTGGATCGTGAAAACTTACTACAATCTCCTACGTTTCGTCTCCCTTTTTAGAGGCTTCTTTTACCAATGACGACATATTGTATCAAAGCCATAAAATAACATAGTTAAAAATCAATACAAAATTTCCTTACTTTACCAGTCTAGGTAGCATAAACCTACTACATTTCAACGTTTCGATTCCCTCTCAAAGGGTTTTTTTCAAGTAATGGAACAAAAAAATCTAGAATTAAAAAATGAGAGAGAAAATTTCAAGTTATGGGGGTTTCTTTTAAAATTATACTATTTTTCTTTCCTGTTTTTTGTTTTATTTATTGCAAATAAAACCTGAGGGAGGGAAGCGAAACGTTGCAAATTGTTGGAGGTTTATGCTATCCAGTCAGTTTTGAGATTTGTGAATGATTTATAATAAAATATTTTTAATGATTTGATACATTACAGTGGAATCCGGTTATTGTGATTACTTTGGGACGAGTGCATTTTGATAACAATAACCGACTGATAATATTAGACAATAAAAATAAAACATCAAACATTGTCTTGGGGCTGGTTGCTAATGATAACAATAGCCGATTGGTAACATTGTCCGTGATTATAATAACATGATTCCACTGTATGTACCTTACATCAGGGTAGGGGGTGATGTCATTAATGTGCTATTAAGTTTTGTGTTGGTTTGTATCAAAAATCGTGTTATACAGGGTGTTTCTTGAAGTGCCAAGTCAGAATTTAACCACAGAAGCTACGCGTCAAAACAAAGCGAAATAAGTTCACATGAACAGGGTCTAAAGATACATATTCATTCACATACCTACAGCGATTATGAGCCTATAAAATACGTGATTCACTCTGTTATATCTAAAAATTGAAACATTTCCGGACATTTTTAAGTTTATATTGTTTTATAAAGTTTTTTATGCATTGTTCTGTGTTTGTGATTAAAATTTGTTTAGACCTTTTTGGAACACCCTGTAATAAAAGTAAACCGTGCTAGATCTTTTTTTAATTAAACTATAGTTCGCATTTATGTTCAAAATAATATTTCATAATGTACACATTTTTTGATATCAAAATGTTTTTCAAAACAAAATCTTCCTCATATATCACGAGAAATATTTTGATGAAAAACGAGGTAACAACAACAACAACTATGCTCGAAAAACAAGCAGGAAATTATTATCCGCACGAAAAAGTTTAAAATAACATGTAAACGACAGCTTCTTCCTGAATCTTTACAAAATTTTCGTCTATAATTTTCGAAACTTAATTTTATCCAAAAAAAAAATACACACAAGAAAAAACAAACTAATATGTATAACACATGAATTGTTTTCCTAGTATAACGACAGGATTACACACCCTTTGAAAAGTCAATCTTCTGGAGCCTATTAATGTCATGTTAATCTAGTCGGATTAAAAAAACAAACAAAATCTGTCCAAAAAAAATATACATGAAAAAAAAAACATTCCAAAAATATCCGGTTTTTATCTAATTTTGATCAATTAATGTAAAATCAAATACAGTACGATACCAAAAAATAAATAAAATAATTTTGAAGTATCTAGTAAGTGAAGAGTAAATCTCGCCTTCTCATTTCGAATTAAGGCCAGATGTGAAGGGCAGATTAAAAAACTGGCCCCCCTCTCTTTCAAGTGTGTTATATAGGATAGTTACTATTAGAACCATCTCTCGACTAAAAATCCCATGGTTGGAATTGGGAACTACATTTCTCTCTCACCATTGCATTGTTCTTTAGCCAGAGGGCTGCGAGAAAGTAGATCACGAGAAATTCGAGCACGATTTGATAATTAACATTTCTTTTCCTTTCCAAAATGGAAAAAAAAGTTACAAAAAATAATAGGAAAATAAAAAGCGAACGTTATACTCGAACTACACGACTTCTACGTATAGTAGTAGTGTAGACAGACAGAATTTTTTCAAGTTATTCGAGTGAAAATATAGAATTCAGTTTTCTCAAAAGATTCACCGAGAATGATCGAATCTTAGTCAATTTTAAAACCATGACGAATTTAGTGTAATAGCTTGTTTTTAAAAGATTTATTGAAAATTTGGCTGGGATTATACAGTGTGTAAAAGGGTTTTTTTGGGATAAAAAGAGTTCGAGGCAAGGGTTAATGGGAACCAAATATAAATCATAGTGAAATGATTATTTTTAATATTTTATAGAATTAAATTCGAAATTGCCTGGTTCGATCCCGCCTGGATTTTGAGGGTATATTTTATTCGCGCGGCCATTGCAGGCAAACTATGGAAGCCATAGCATAGAATTGTGTATCATTGGAAAGATATTGAATTGAGCTTATTAGAATTGATATTTTCATTCAATAGTTTTAGTTTCCGTATAGCTTAAGCGGTTAATAATAAATCGGTCTTTGAAAATAGATGATAGTTTTTTCGGACCACCCTGTAATATGCTGTACAGTAAGTTTACAATGCTTTTAAAAAGAGTTTAAATTAGTAAAAACTATTGAAATTTAATTCGGTTATGGAGTTTAAAAAGTGTAATTCGCACATTGTGACTTCCATTTATATTGTAGGCTACATAGATTACAAC
>JAQIWH010007794.1:0-10983 GCA_034695005.1 Cryptops parisi | reverse complement strand
AAATGTCGCTGTACACATTTTTGTAACATGACATTTTCATACGTTATCATCTGTGCTGACTCGATAGTGCTTACAGAGACTACGTTAGGTTAGGTTACAGGAGACTACGTCAGAGTTTGAGTTACGTTAGGTTAAGTTAGGTTATATTTTTTACTGATTTTTTTTAACGGTGACATTTATCATGGTGACATTTTTGTATTGCGACACTTTTGTACAGCGACATTTTTGTACTGCGACATTTTTGTATTGCGACATTTTTGTACAGCGACATGTTTGAAATATCTGTAGTCAAAACGGTAAACAAAAATGGCAAAAAACTTCAACAGAGGGTTCCAGTTAGTCGATCAACTATTTTTATAAATAATTTAATAAGATACAATTAGTGAAATATTAAAATATTTTAATGTTTTTATGATGTTTTCAATATGCAGTTGAAAATTGAAGCAACAATGTTGGTGCATGCAAAGACGTGGGTGCATGCTACTTTAACATTTTATATGATGCTAAGAAAAGAAAGTATTCTTTGATGGAAGGTTTTTTTTTTAATATCAAGTAAAATCGTCATGTTAACAACATCATTCAATCTCAGAGCGAAAAATTAAGAATTTGGAAACTTACGAAATCGAGATGAGTTCTTCAGAGTTGAAAGACTTTGAATTTTATTTATCACAACAAAGCGTAGACTGTCTGTTCGACCATGAAAAACGTCGCGTTCTACGCAACGAACTGGTACGGAAGATCGAAGAAACTAGAAAACCAGACCAGTCCTGCGACAGAATGGTTCGAAACATCATCGACTACCACAAGAAAAAGATGGAAGAGAATGGTAATCAATGCGATCTGAGAACGTATCACAACTGTCTGTACGTAGCGACCAAGCTGTGCGTTGGTTTCAATTTGAAAAACACACCTACCGTCTGTCGTTTGTTACGAGGTATTATCGCGTGCGAACGTTCCTTCTATCGACTCATGAACGGCGTGACGCTTAACGACAGATTCAACTATTTTGTCCCGAAGTACATCGATCCCGAGGAAGTGGACATCAACACCATGGAGTACTTTCTTCAACATTCGACCAGAGGTAAGCAACTCTACGACACGATGAATGAAGAAATGACTCAAAAACAGGATACGCAGGTTCGATTAGCAGACGTTATGACAGCAGAAGGACTTCCAGTGTGCGTTGCTGCGGAAAGCCATCAACTGGATGTGCTGTTGTTGTATTTGAGATACGGGGCTATTCTCACGTCACCTCAACATCCCCATGGAGTGCACCCTGCTATTGTGAATGTCATCAAACTGATCACTGCTTGGACCGCCTTGCTACCCATAGATCTTCACAGTACCGTGAAAACTCTGAAATATGCGGAATTGGACGGCGATTCGAATGAAGAAGATCCAGAATACCTCAAGAAAGAAGCAGAGAAAAAGAAAGAAAGTAATCAGAAAGAAGGTGACAAGAAAGAAAGTGATCATAAAGAAGGCGACAAGAAAGAAAGTGATCAGAAAGAAGGTGAGAAGAAAGAAAATGGCCAGGAAAATTGTGATCCAATAGAAAATGGCCAGGTAAGAAGTGACCAGGAAGTAGGAGATAAAAATGAAAGTGGAAAGAATGAAAGTGGGAACAAGAAACAATGTGACCACAATGAAACTGGCAAAACAGAACGCGACCAGATAGAAAGTGACAAGAATGAAAGTGGGGACCAGAATACAAGTGACTTAAAAGAAAATGCTAAGAAAGAAAGTAATAAGAAGAAAGAAGATAATGCTTCTACGGAAACTGCTAGCAACAAAAATGAGGTCGACCCTTCGTCCAGACAAAATTCCGTCCTGCCTCCAAATTGTTTCGATACAGTCGAAAACGAGACCGATGATCTCGACGAAGATGATGAAATACCATTTTGTCTGCTGGAAGAAAACAACGCTTTTATGGACCAAGACCTTGCGGCGCATAGAGTCTGTTCTCCATCCTATCTAAACTGCTTGAACTATTTGTTGAGAGCCGTTCCCGGTGTTACCGTCGAAACTGGAGAAAACATTTTGCAAGACATGAATCATTTTATGAGTGATCTGTGCAATGTCAAGATCCTTTTACCCATGTTGGCCAATGATAATATCCTTCCCCGTAACAGATACAAAGAGCCTGCAGAACTTCAACATTTAGCCAGGCAAGTTTAATACCTATTGATATACTGTATGTATAGGTAAACCTCGATTTATGCGAGGACTATGTACGGTGAAAAGTTTGTTCATATACCAGTATCGCATGTACCGGTACTGTAAATGAGTGTTCCATTTTCAATGAATATCGATTGGTTATAACTTCGTGACCATGATGGTATATAAAACGTAATTGTACTCAAGCGATGCATGAAATGTAGGAGCTTTTTTGGAGTTTCTGTGACCTCGAACGGCTTTAACGGCTAAAACACCTTTTCCCGCGTTTTTTCGACTTTACCTTTAACTTTCTTTAGATCACTTAAGTTCGCGGCACAGCATGGGGGTTTCACTCATATGCTGTATAACAACAATTTCGCTTTTGTACTATATTTCGCAGAATGGCAGACACCTTCAGTTCAGCATTTTGTATTGGTAACAATTCTCCCATTTGAGGCGATATACTATCATTTACACATAGTTACGTCATTGTTTATTAAGTCGATCGAAAGACTTATTTAGAAAGTGGTACATTTATTGCAAACATCTTGTATAATCTATATTTTTATTTAAATTCAGATGTACCATAAGACGAAGCCTGTACAATAACTGGCAACTTCCAGATGGAATCCATCAACTACCACTCAGCAACGAATTGAAAAATTATCTTGACCTCCGCATGTACTGAACTGTTTTCATTCCGAATATGAAGCAAATCAACAAACTTGTATTACAATTTTTTTAATTTTTTATGCGTTTAGTTCAACAAAAATTTGAAGTTCTTTAATATCGCTGCTCTAATTTAAAAAAGAGCTTTCTATTAATAAATCGTCTTAGTTCAAAGTTTAATATTTATGGTGTTTGAAACTTGAAAATTTCAATCACACTTTGTGTTAAAAACAGTTTAATTTTAAAAAACGCTCGAAGAAGTCTTATTTTGTTGACATTTAAAAGTAATTTTGTTATTCAACCGTTATTTTTGTTCAATAAAGAAAATAAATTACCACTTTTCCGTATGGTAACTATTATGTCATTAATAACTTTCAGCCTAAAATAATTATGGTTACAATATAGGTAGTTTGGTTTACACTTACATTTACATTTTTATCACCAAAAGATGTGTGAAGGTCAACGCACGTAATGTTCAATGCGCACTTTAAATTGAGAAATTCATTTATACAGATATTTCACACAGTGGTAAGACTACAGTGTTCGGTAAGTTTCCCATTGCAGCACCAAATAGCATAATAACGAGTTTTCTTGCATAAAATATCTTTGAAAATATCTCTCGTTGCAAATTTAGATATACGGAGGAAAAAAACTAATGAATCGATGGCTTTCAGAATTATCTTCACTCACGAAGCTTTCTTTCTAAACGACTAGTAAACTTACTTTTAATGGCAGTAAACTAGCATTGCAATCAATCGATACATGTAAAAACTGTTAAGCCATCAATTTCTTTGTTTGCGCGATCGCCAAAAGATGATAAAAGAAAATGTGCTCAAAATTTCGCAATTACGTTTCACCGATAATTACGTCCCAGACTTTCTATTACACAGTAGGTAGTAAATGCGTGTTCAGACGCTTTCAACACGAACTACGAACGCAAAGTGGTAAGCATATATCAAAAAATGACAAGCACGGTGGTTTTTCGCAAAGTCAAACCAGACCCGGATACTAGCAACATGCAAGAAATCTTGAGAAAGTTCCAAATTTTATTCCAAATACTAGGCCTATGTTTGTTTTCCGAACAACCAACGTCTAAGAGTTTGGTTCACACGTTCGTGGTGTTTGCAACATCTATCTTTGTCATTGGTTACTTCTTGATACTTCTTGGTACGGCGATTGCCAAAAATGCTGATGTCGAAACTGTTACGTCCATGTTAACAGCGTCTACTGGCAGTATTTCATCTTTGTGGACTTACTGTGTTATTTGGTATCGACGTCATGAAATCAAAACCTTTTGCCATCGGCTTTGTCACGAAGCGTCGTTCTTGAAACACAATCAAATACAGATCATTTGGAAACGTGTCCTTTGGCTGCTGTCGTTCATGTTCATTTTGGTGGTGTTTTATATGATTGCCGCCGTCTTTGTCACCATGAAATACGTCACAGATAAAAATTTATCAGCTAAATGGGATTCTATAGCTCTCCCCAAAGATGAAATTCTTCTTCCTATTACGATAGTGACACGAGGAAGTCAAGCTTATATAAGCATGGCCAGTGCGGTAAGCTTCGTGTTTGTTATGTTTCTGTTCCAAATACTGCAAGAGTCCTTCTGTCACCTAGACCGAACATTGCGATCCAATTCGAGTGAATCGTCAGTGAAAAACTATATTATTTATGCATGTAAACGTCACGAGACGATGTGTCGTTTGGTTAAAAACCTTGACACGTGGGTTTCTTTCTTGGTGCTATTATGGATGAGCACTCTACTTGGCGATATATGTTTGAATTTGAGAGCCGGTAAATTGATTCGTTTGGAAAACAACGCGTTGATTATGAGTGTCTACTTTGTCATTGCCATCGTCAAAGACGTTGCTATCTTCGTTATATTATTCATCTGTTCTTCACGAATCAACACTAAGGTTAGTAAGTATACCAGACATAATTTTGAGTATACCAACCAGTACCAAACGTTTAAGTATAAGAAACAGTGTAAGTAACAAACTTTTAGATATTGTATACCGGACAATATACCAAACATTACTTTAAAAAAATAATTTTAAAATATACTATACAGTAATTTACACACGTTACCGCAAGGATGGCATCTCTGGAATGTATCTCGCTGACCATAATCAAATCAACTACTACAAAAACAAATTAGCTACTATAAAGACCACATGCTATTTTTGGTGTGGATATTTTAGCAATTTGTGCACGACTGTGATATCAGTTTCTTGCTTGCCAGTTTTTATTGATTGAACAAGATACTGACGTCTGTCCACAAATTGCTCGATTTGCAACTTCAAACATTCTCTGTGTCAGGTGACCTTACGAGGTTATGAAAAAATAAAACTATTAAATATCTGACAATTTTTTCTTAAAAGTTTCTGAAACTAAAAATAAAATCTACTGATCAAAACTAAAACAAAAACAAAACCACGATATATACTTGTACAGTACTAAACGGTTGCGGGTGACAACCGCAGATGAGGGATGGATAAAATTTGATATACCGTACGGTGAGTTTCGATATACTGCACCATATATCACTGCATTTCAGTATACCGATAACCTGGTGAAGAACACATTTTTGGTAATATTGAACCACAGTGTATAACAGATACTTTAAATCACTGATCATCTTTTAATTATCGCAGGCAACTGAATTTGTGGACGGTATCATATCTCTGAACGTGGACAATTTTTTCTGGGTTACAGATGTATGATTGATAAGTATATTTATCTGTAATTCTATTATTATACAAACATAACATTTTGACATTTTCAGCTGACAATTTCAATTATTTTCTTTAGAATGATAAAAATGAAATTCGATCTCGAATCCTACTTTATTCTCAACGGTTTCTTTTTACCGAAATAGGAATTACTGCTTGGGGAGTTTTCATTGTCAGATGGAATAAAATTCTTCCTGTAAGTACTATTAGAGCAAAATGTAAAATTAAAAAAAAATTACACTTTTTCTTGTACTCAAATTTAACGACGCAAATTGATTTTACACTTTAATGTTTCGTTTTAATAAAACAAACACAACCATAAAGTAAAATCCAAAATAGTGTTAATATAAATTCCGAAACCGTACCAACCTAAAAAATATCTTATGTTACTTTCTAGATTATTGGAACAGTGACCACGTATGTCGTAGTACTGTACAACACTTGAAGAAAAGTGTACTGTATATCTGATTCAAAATCATTGTATAAGTCTGTCAAATAATTTTATTTTTAATTTAATTTTATTTTAATGTGTAAATCTGACATATTTGTGTGGGTGGATGAGTACCGGCAATAGATAGAATCCAGGATTTCTATAGAATTCCAAAGCCAGATTAGACAATGTATAAAATGAGCATTGGAATAGATACGTTAAGCAAGAATATAGGTTAGGTTCAAAGATAGATCTAAATTCAGGCTAAATGTATTTTTAGAGCAAATGATGTTAACTAACCTAACCTAAGCTAACCTTAACTTACCTAAACAGTTATATACAAGATGTTATTTCAAAATTTACCAAAGGTATCTAGATTTTTCTTAGCCTAGGGCCCTAGGCAATGGAAAGCATTGTATAGAATGCCTGAATTCTATACATTGCCGGTAACTTATACTATAATTATAATATATAATATACTACATATGAATTTATGTTTACTACATACAGATTGGACCTATCGAGTACCGGTAGGACTACTGGTAAAAAAAATGGTGCCCTATGCAACTGATCAACTTTACATTAAAATCACACCAAAGCTTCTTTACTGCAACAAAATCGGAAGTTAAACATTTTTACAATTGAAGACTTGCCCGTAATATGTTACAAAAATTTAATATTAAGATTATTATGGAAAAAGAGGTTTCATATATGGGCTTAGCTAATGCCACCACTAGACAAACTCATGCCTACCTAAAACATACATATAACACTTCGAAATTGGTCACCTAATATGTGACAATCAATGTGTTGTTGAATACTTCTTTTGCCATTTACTCAAAACAATGAATTGTTACATGCAACGTTATTCTGGGCAAACCTTAAGTTTTTGGTAAAACTTTACAATCAAATGTGTGAAACGTTGCTGCAAACAGCATTGCAAATTACGACGCGAACTAATCAAACTTTAAGTGGCGGGTTCCGTGATGTTAATCTCGCATTATTTTTATTATAAATATTCAATGTTCCACGTGATGAGATTATAATAATGCATAAAAGAAGAAGAAAACTTTGTAACTAAATAGTGCATGAAATTTCCCAACTGGAAATGAAAGCTAGGAAACTCAGTTCCAACCAATCAATATCTGCCGAAGGTGGGAAGTAAGTAAACAAAGTTTTATCCTGATGACAAGCCGACCGTTGTGATCGTGTTCGTTGACACGAATAGGTAACGCCGTTAGGATGACAAAGAGAGGCAAATGAGTTGCAATTAACTTCACGTGGTAATTACCACCGCAACAGTGGCAACAGCAGCGGATATTCCTGTCGGCTGAACGGGTTTGCACCTCTGTTCTGCACCAAGTCCTGACCCACCCGCCAACGTGTAGTAACATCAACATCGAAAACTCCTACTCCATGGCTTACAGGGTGACTCAACAAACAGCAAATCCATCGTCTGAAAACGAAACCACGCGAAACCTGTTCGCCAATTTCAAAACCCTGTTTCATATCCAAGGCGTCTACTTATTTTCCGAAAACTTCTCCGCGCACGCAGTCATCCACCTCATAGCTGTGGTTTCAATTTACGCTTTCGTCATCGTTTTTTACACGATACTCTGCATCACTTCGCTTTTCCACAAGTTCGCTGTAGTAGAATATGTGACATCCATCTTCACAACGGCTATAAACAACGCGGGTTCGGTGTGCACAATAAGCGCACTTTTCTACCACCGACGGCGAATCAGCACTTTTTGTAACAACGTGATACTCGAAACCTCTTCGACCGTGGAACAAGATCAATTGAAACGCATTTGGAAACGCACCGTTGTCATTTTTTTCGTCACGGGCGTTTTGCTGTTATTGCGAACAATCTCCAGCTACATGACCTTGTTGAGATCCGATTACGATAACAAGAAATATCTTGACGAATGGAAGGCATTCTTTTTTAACAACAAAAACATCGTTCTGGTGATCTGTGCATTATTGCACATTGGAGAACTCTACATCGAGATGACCATGTTAGTGGCAATGACGTTTTGCATTTTTCTATCTCAGCTACTCATCCAATGCTTCGCTGATCTAGACACAAACCTTGACGCAACAAAATCGTGTCCCAAAACGTTCCTCAACTCGATCTGTCAACGTCACGAAACCCTATGTTCGCTAGTTCAGAGCTTCAACCAATGGGGATCTTTCATGATACTGATATGGATGTGTAGTATGCTTGGGACTATGTGCCTCAATATGAGAGCGTGTAGAATGGTACAGTATGAAATAGACGTAATTGTAATCATCGTCTATTTTATCCTGGCCATTTTACACGATGTAGCGGCGTTTGCAGTACTCTTCATCTACACGTCGAAGATACACAAAATGGTAAAAAAAAATTATGTGTGATATAAATAATACAGTAGCTGGTATACCATAGTATAACATGTATACGTTACATTTCAAGTTTAATTTATGACATTTCTTAGGCAATGAATTTTGTAGAAAAATTAGCATCAACCAAACTGGACACTTTTACGTTACTTTCAAAGGTAATTAACTACCGTAGCATAAGTCATATTTTTAACAGAATTTTTATATAAAACATTTGTATAAGTTATTTTACAAGTGAAACGTCTAAATTGGTGTGGAAATTAACGAATTTTACAAAGAAAATTCTTAATTTTAATTTATTTACTTATTTTTTTTGCAGGATGAGAAAACCGAAATTCAATTTGAGATTATGTTGTACACTCAACGTTTTGTGGTTAAAGATATCGGGATATCAGCTTGGGATATATTTATTATGCAATGGAACCTTATCCTGCCGGTAACGTTTATTACTTTAAAATCATTACATTATTTCAATATATTTATTATTTATTTAATTTTATTAAATTTTAGATCATTGGAACCGTCATTACGTATGTTGTAATACTCTATGATGTACGTTAAATAATTTATTTCGACACTAAAAACCTTTCCTTTTCTACACACCGTATACATATGTCAAATTTCGGTACTTTCTGGTTATAGCGGGGCTCGTCTGGTGTTGCTATTTGCTTGTACTTGGATATGGGTTTATTATGCAGGTAAGGTTAGGAAAAACAAAGAAACTTATTAAATTAACGTATTAAATAAACGTATTAATGATTTTGTTTTGTTTCCCTAATCTAACCTGCATAATAAACCCATAACCAAGTACAAGCAAATAGCAACCCCAGACGGGCCCCGCTATAACCGAAAAGTACCCAAATATCTATTTTACTGTATGTACATATTCCAACTATGCTACGTTTATTGAAATAACTGATTATCATCTAATTTATTGATGCTGATGATTACGTTCTGTTATTGTTTTACTTTTGCTTATTTCAATTGCACATTTTTACACGAATGATAATTAAAAGCATAATTGATAAATCTTTATTAAATGTATTTGATTGTAAATATTTGTTAATACACACAGAGCCAATCAATTTGCTATTATCTCACAGTGATTAAACTATTAAGAAAGGTCTACAAAAAAGTTATGTATCATTATCGTAGATTAAACCGATACATTTTAATCAATACATCATATGTATTGATTCACAATGTATAATAAGATGTAAACACTTCAAAAAAAAGTTATATACCCATGTTTTGTTTGTATAAATTTATGTAAAATTGTTTACTCGTTAGAGTGTTTGATTACAAAATAAAAAAAACATTAGGCTTTGTTATAAATATTTAAAAAACCGTTATCAAACACAAACATTGTGTAACAAATGGCAAACACAAACACCAACGTGGTTATTTGAAACATAATAAAGGCATTACCAAATTAACATTAAAACACAAAATATTAAATTAAACTACCGTTACAGTACATAATAATTAAAAAATAGGAGGATATCATTTAGTAGATTAATTCATTCTGCTCAACAGATGAATGAGAATACACGTAGAGAGAATTAAAAGCATTTCTTCGTCAAGTTGTCGCATGCATTTTTTTTTCAGTCAGTTGTATATACAATTGGATTTATATAAATAATACGGAGTATTAACTTTTAGAAAATTACAATGAGTAATTTTTTTTTATAGTTATAGTTCTTTTAACGTTGTTATGACAACTGATACCAACGTTCAGACCAAGGAAGTTATAGGCTTACATATCATGGTATAAGCGATATAAAGTCTACAGTATAAACATGCTACTGGCAATATATAGAATCCAGGCATTCTATTGCGTGCCTTGTCTCTTTTGGCAAACTATGAAATAACACCTTGTATACAACTGTTTAGGTCGATTACGATTACTTTAGATTAAATTAGATAATTAACTACATTTTCTCCACAAAAAAACTCACCTTTATTTGGGCTAAATTTAAACCAAGAGTTAAATCTAACCTGTGTTCTTGCTTATCGTAACTATTTTAATGTTAATTACTTAATTTCATGCATTCCCTAGCCAAATTTCGCGTTTTGTAGAATGCCTGGATTCAATACATTGTCGGTAACATATAAGTAGGCCTACGTCGTTTAAGTTAGGTTTGACGCTGGCTCAAAATTAAGCCTAAATGGTTTTGTTTTTTTAGAGGATATGTAGATTGTAGTTAACCGGTCCCGCTCGTTATACCGACAATCACAATACAGACAAATGAAATACTGACAGTTTAAAATACCAATATTTTAAAATACCGACAGTTCAAATTACCGACAGTTTATAATACCGACATTTGCTTGTACTTGGGTATGGGTTTATTGTGCAAGTAAGGTTAGGGCGAACATGTTAAATCGTACATATAATGAAAAAATAGAATTAATTAAAAAAAAAAATTAAATAAAATTAACCAAATTTGTGACAACGTTAAACTTCTGAACTCTCGGTATTTTGAACTGTCGGTAATTTAAGCTGTCGGTATTTTAAACTGTCGGTATTATTTTGTCGACATTTTGATTAACAATGTTTTGGCCTACACCCGTGTAGTTACTGTACGTGTATATAGCCTACAGTGTACA
>JAQIWH010007793.1:0-10984 GCA_034695005.1 Cryptops parisi | reverse complement strand
AAAAAATCCAACCTTGGCTGGGCGCAACGATTTAGCTTGTTAGTCGGATGCTTTTCCCGTCATCCAAAGTAGTGTATCGTAAGAGTGTAGAAACGGGAATCGTCGTAAACCATCGATTTTTCTTTATTTTTTGTAAGTTTCAGGTACCTAATGCTTTTTGTTTTCCAGGTTTCTTAGTTTGTAAGTTTTGAATTACCATGACGTGGATTTTATCATCTTTTCTCTATTGCAGCCGCAAGACATCGTTCGGGAAAACCTCATGGAAGATAGTTATTTTTTAGTTGAATATTTTATTTTAAATAAAATATTCAATTTAATTTTATATTTAGTTAAAATTAAAATACAGGGTGTCCCAAAAATCTTCGTGTAGTTTCAAGTTGAATTGAATGAAAACTGCACCAAGACTTATGGGACACCCTGTATTTTTAAGTGAGTATTAATAATGTATTTTAATGCAATAGTATTAAAATACTAATACAAATATAGCTTTATGCAACTCTGCATGATATTGCATTATATAATGTAATATAATGCAGTGTTGCGTTGCTTGATAAGATATTTTGTGGTTAGACGTTCGACCTCGCTTGTGGTACTACTTGTACTTTGAATTTCTTGGTAGTCAAGGTTATGTTAGTTAAACAAGCAATGTATGATTGGTAATGATGCATCCTGTTTTTGTTTAACTAACCTGAACCCAAACTTATAACTCAAGTGCAAAGTAGTGCAACAAGGGCGGTTGGGCGTCTAACCACAAAGTACTATTGTAATTATTTTTTAGTAATATGTTTCTTTAATTTCAGGTGTTTATCTTTCATATCAGGAATGGATTTTGAATGAATTTATATCAGGAACATCCAAGTTCATCGTCCTGAAAATCTTAATTTAAATTTTGTGAAATTGTTATGCTATAATATTTAAATGCTAAGATTTGTAATTTTCATTATATAAATGTATGCGATTCGTATATTGTAATGTAATTTTAGAAATTGTATTTACATAATGTTTAAATTCTATGTTTTTTTAATAGAAATACTGTAATATTCTAAAATTTGAATGTTGTAAGATTTCTAATTTTCATTGTGATTGCTGTATGTGAATCTTGTATTTGTAATATTTAAATTATTGGAAATTGTGTATTTAAATATTGTATTTTTTGCATAATATGTACTGTTTAAAATTTTGCACTGCTCATTTTAATTTGTAACCTTGAAAATTTTGATGTTAAAATTGAATTTACAGTTGAAATTGTTTTGTGATATATATTTCATTTATTTTATTTTAAAAGGATTGCGTTCCCGAGGAACATATACACATGGTAAGTACAAACATCAGGCAAAAAGAATATGGTTAAGTAATTTGTTTTTAAAATGATGACAAATAGGAGTACACTGTGATGATTTGCAAGTGAAAGTCAAGGAGCGAATGTAACTGGGTAACGAATTCCAGAGGCAGTAAACGTATTAAACGGATATCTATTGTAGGAATGGTTATTAATATTATTGGGAGTGGTTAATTTATATAGATTGTCAACCTGAATAAATAAATTTGATTGTTACTTTTTTTGTCTTGATATTTAAATTAAAAATAGTGAAATAGATAGTTAACCATATATTAAATTTAATGTTTTGCATTTTGGTTCCTTGTTAATATTTAAAGTTAAAGTATTAAATTAATTTGTGAAGTAAAAATATGAATTTTAATTGAAAAAATTCACTTAAAATAAATTTTTAATTGTATTAAAATAAAATTTAGTTCACTTTTGTAACTCAATTTTGAATGAAACGCTATGGGCGGGGCCAAATTTTATACAACCAATGAGTGGTAAGTAATGTTTTTCACTCCCGTGGTTTTCAAATCCAAGCGGAAATAGTTGGCATTTCAATACCACTAGCGTCATTTAGTGACAACGTTTGCCAATTTTTAAGTGAAATGCAAATGTCACTGTCGCCAGTTAGTAGTTTAACTTTCTAATTTACGCTGCGAGATTTTTAACCGTTGCAATTCTTGTTTCTCTTAGTAGTTAGTGATAGTATAGAATAAATACAGCAAAATATATAAATTACAGAATGAGAGTTGTCAAACTTTGTCACTAGATGGTGCTAGTAGTATTAAAATGTGAACAATTTTAATCTTGATTGTAAACGCTTAATCATGCGATATTTGCGCGTTGATACATGCTTAATAGTGCAATATCTGCAATGTTAATGACTAGATAGTTGTGAAACTCTGTCACTATACGGCAGCAGTGATATTAATATGCAAAAAATTTCGTCTTGACCATACACGCTTAATCATGCGATATTTGGACAAGACCTTCAAACAAAAATTCTGTAATATTTCATTGAAAGTCTTTGGTGAAACGTTTTTATTTGATTAATCTCTTAAAATGAGGGTGAAACATTGGACTGGACAGGCTGACCCTCCGTTTGTAGTCTTCCTTGTCAACTTAAAGGTACGCGACTCCACGCGTGGGGGGTGAAGGAGGGTAGGTTTTTTGAATTTGGATGGTATTCATTGAGTTTCTGGTCGGTTGGGGTTTTTGTGTGTTGTTTTGGTTGTGTGTTTTTGTTATGTTTTAAAGTGTTTTTTGGCCGTGACCAAGCCTTCAAAAATAGGAAGGTGAAACGTTGGCTATATAAGTTAATCCACCCGGTCAGTTACCTAGGGTTACAGTTACAGTTGCATTTATTGCTACAGTAGATAATGCAAATTGGGTACCGGTAATAAATAAAAAAAACGCTATCTATTTTTTGTACGAAATATTGATTATTCAAAATTATAAATTTTTGCCAGTAAGCTAGTAAAGATATACTTATAACTACATTGTTATATACATGTGGATATGGAGGTTTCCGGGTGTAAATTAGCGGTTTTTTAAAGATCCGACAGTGGGATTTGAAGTTTGCAACACTGGTAGCTACTATAATAAAATTATACCGGTCAATGATGAGATGACCCGGTAAAGTATCACGTGATGCTGATCGATCAATGAGTTTTTTTAGCATTAGAAGGTTCAAATAAGCACGTGTAAAAACATCCTGTTGATCAGGTATTTCTGCTAGAACGTTATTTCAAAAAGTTAGTGGAAAAGTTTACAGTTTGTAATGTAAAACATTTTAACTTTTTTGTAAAACACAGCATTGCAGTGTTTTCTTACCAAGCACAGCCAATGGCAATGACCACAGCATTTTCAGGTTTTCCAACATAACCCAGCGCGTTTCTACAGTTAACTGGCGAATGTACAGTAGTAAATAAAAATTTACAGAATAGAATTTTACAGTTTGGTAGGTATGTACAGTATACTGATACAAGTACATTTAAGCTGGGCTTACCGAAAATATTTTTTGGGATACTCATAACTAACAATGAGAATTTATGAAAATTAATACAAAGTTCTGCTGAAACGCTGTACACATTATTCTACTAATAAAAGAGCCTGCTTTCCTCTTCCTCCTCCTACTAATACTACTACTACTACTACTCTTCACCAGTTATAGCCATTTGACAAAAAAACCACGTGGTTCTTTCTTTTGCACCTGGGCATCATAAAGAAAGAATTCTAGAACTTTCCAGAATCTTCTAGAAACTTTCACTGTGTGGCAGTGTCACTGTGTTTTTACTAGCGCCACCTCACCATGTGTGAAAATGCCAAAACTCATACTAAAATTGATATTCTAACTGTAATGAATATTACGAAGCAATATGAGTTAAATGACTAAACAACATTCCGTCATTTTTGACGGGCTATTTACTAGTAAAATTATAAAATTACTAGATATTGATGAGCCATTCATACAATAGGTATGAAAAATCTCTTAGCAACTGTACCAAACCATTTTTTGTGAACAGAAATGATGCAAAAAATGACAAAAACACGATGTATTGATATTACTATCATACACAATAACTCCTTTTCCGTCAGACAAGAAAAATATGATGCTTCGAGACATATCTGAATGTACAAGATCATCCATTCACTTAATCCCAAACATAACCTATCCGTCACTATAACACTAAATATTGATGAAACAAACACATTGGAGATATGGAAATAAATTGTACCCGTAGCAAATTTACATAATTCAGTAGGAGATATGCCTAAAACTATTTGCATATCAATAAAATATAAGTTAAAAGTGATTCAAACAGCACTGCTTGTTTTGTCAGAGTAACAGATAGCCTACAGTGCACAGTGACATAGACAGCATAACTGTACAGTAGCCTACTGGTAATTCTTGCTTTGCGAGGATTACTTTCGACGAAAACCTCGCATAAATCGCATTATTATTATTTGTAGTTAAGCTTTGTCAAGATAATTTAATGTAACTTTAACGTTATATTTTAATGTATGCTCTCTATAGTAATCGAATAGACGTAATTTGTCTTTGTTTTCCCTACGACAGTAAACTATTGCCAACTTTAACCAATGACGTCGGTTTCCATTTTGAGCACTTGAAAAATTAACTGGTTGGGAGAATCGGTTTACCTAACAACACCATTTTCTAGTTGCTCGTGTAACAAATCGCTCTATTCAGTTACACAACAGCGACTTCATTAAAACTACTAGACAGCTCCGGCAACGGGTTTAAAGGAAGTAAAGCAATTTTTCACTGTAAGACAGGAAATTTTTATCCCCCTCCCCCTGTTTTTTTTCCCCACACAAATAGATGTTTTCATCTGGAACACTGGCAAGCTGAAATTTCAAATTGAAAATCGATAAGAACTTCTTTCAAAAGCTCGTTCATTGCCCAGTACTGTTCCATCAGGTCATCAACAAAACGAGACCCTTTTTTCCTCTCTTAAACAGTTTCTTTTTCCCCCCTTAACATTTTTTTTCTCCACTGCCTTTTTTTTAATCGGACTTCCGCACAACCGCTGTTGCTTACAGAGTTATCAATATCAGCCGAGACAGAAACAAACATTAAGAAGAAGAATATATATGTAAAAAAAGAAAGAAATTCATTGGGAAGCAGTTTGAGACGACTCTACTACACAAGAAACGAATTCAATTTCGTCCAGATAAAGATGTGATGGGTGAAAAACAGAAAAACGCTTTCTAAACCATCGCCTTACATAAACAAAAAACAACGAACGCTAAATATCCCTGGAAACATGTCAGAAATTCAAGTACCCGTTATGATGTACGGTCGACACGAGAGTAAATTCTTCGTCAACACACACACACAACTGCAAAATTTACATTTTTCCACCAACCTCTACTCTCGAAATTTTCAAACTGAATTCAATGAATGTAACGTTTATTTACTTCTACTCGAAAAGATTAACAACACACTCAAGTTTGACATGTTTATAATCTATCATAAAAACAAACAAACGCAACTCAACTTTTCATCGCATCAACAACATTTAGAATTTTTTTTTTCCACTACCCCAATTTATTTATGGACGTGTTTAAGTAAATTACTCAACTCACGTGTTGACGTTTTATATTAATAATTTAAATTAATTATTTCTGCGTGTTGATTTGCTTTTATTTGAACTACATCTTACATTGCGACACGAGTGAAAAATTTATAACCTCTGAAAGCTTGAAACCAAAGCAATGTCGATTTTTTTCTGTTGATAGAAATGCTTTTACATAAAAAATACAGCTGAGCAAGAACTTTTATTTTTTTATATCTCGGGTAGTCGGGGCGCCCTTAAACATCATATATTTAGCACTGTTTTTTTTTATTCATGCAATCCTGAACCAACTTTGGGGATCGTTCAGTGATTGACAGCAACAGCTGGCATTATGTCAAACGCCTTTCGTGACCAACAGCCACTTGGTGCGCATCATGGAAGAAACGAGCACAGAAAAATGCATCAACAAATCAGGGCCAAATGTGTCATTCGCGCGACCTTTGTGATAACATGTGCTACGAGATTCGCTCCGACACCACCCGTCATACTCCACACGCGAAAGGTCTTTCTTCCATTAATGGCTGCCAACGACAAGAACTGAAGAAGAAATGATACGATAAAAAAGTTGAAGAGATCCTTTTCGTATGTCTTATTCATAAAAATATTTAAGGTTAGTTATCAAATACTTGTCCAAATACTCCAAATGGTTACGACTCCTCACACATAAAAATAGCTTTCCCTACGTACTAAATGAAGGCATCGGTGCAAAAGGATGTTGATGCAATATTTTCTCAAATTGACATAGAGACATTTTCGACTGTGTTAGTTGCAGTTTTATCTTCCTATAGTGATGTGCTTTGGAAAAAAAAATATTCTTGCGTAAAAGCAAGTTCTGGAAAAATGGAAAAATTTGATCGAAATACAGGTTTTTTATCCTTCACTCTTGCAAAGTATTTTTTACCACCTCAGGTGGAAACCAAGCATTTTACAGCATGATGTATAAAATTCTGATGACATTATTAGAGTATGACTTTCCACAAAACTTTATTTAGTTAAAAAACTTTCCTCGTTTGCTGTGTTAAAGTATTGAGTGGCGCAAAATAACCTGCACCATTTATTCGATATGTAATTTATGAACAAAGTGGAATTGAGAAACCAGGTAAATGACAAATGAAAGCTTTATTCGTAGTTGTTGGAAATGTTTTAAATCTAATGTGAAAAGTAATATCAGCTACATGTCCACCACCTTCTTGTTCGCATAAAATTTGCACTTTTGATGGAATTTTTTATTTAACTTTCCAGAATTCAGGAGACTGCGGCTAAATCATGCCGGATGGTCTTTATGGTTTGAAGGTTATTGGCATACACTTTTACGTTTAGGTAACTAAAGAAAAAGCCTGGGCCAAAACCAAGACAAAATCACACCTTCCAAGAATCATACTTTCCATCACCATTTAGATAGTTCATTTATTACATTTCGTTCCAAAGTTACACGAAAAATGAATATTTCAGCTTATTTTACGCCACCCTATATTCCCATTTTTCATACTCTTTGTTTTTGGATTTACCCATGCTGGATTTTAAAAAACAATCCAGAATATGTAGCTGCATCGGTAGATTTGATTTTTCTTCTACTCGAAAGGAAACTTAAACTTATAATCGTAACTGGGAACACTCTTGCTCAGCATGGACAAAGAAATTCCCTGAACTAAAAAGTGCCAGAATAACAAAACAGAAACTGAAATCTTTCAAAAAGGAAGGAAAGAGAATAGAAAGTGTTCGAAAATTACATCAATGAAACTTTAGGAAGGGAATTAAAACAGAAATGTTTGGAAGTTATACTCATGTTTAATTGATTAAGTTGCCGTAAATGAATTTGTCAATTTTTCGTATCGACATCGTTGTGATTAATATGGTACTATCTCATGTTGTTTCGCAACATTCGTTCATTGTTTTAACCTCTTCAAACCGTGAATACGTGTGAAACACTAGCAGGATGTTCATAAAGATAGATTCAAACAATCGTGACATCGTGTTTTTTGTTGCTAAAAACTATGTTATTATGTTACCTTCATCGACATAACCAATTAGTGAAAAAATCTCTAACTTCAATTGACATTATTTCGGGATCGACACGACACGGAAAGCTGAAAATAGTTGTGTTGACCTAGACATTCGTAGCAGAATACAATGATGTTTTGAGTTTTTTACATTGTGTAAAAAATTTGGGATCGTTAGAGCAATCCCTGGGAGGAGTTCTTGGGACACAGGTAGGTAGGTACTTTGAGTTAAACGAGGGCGCCTGTCCTTACAGCTATGTCGTTTAGCCCTCAGACTTTCTTGAAATAAGAAATACAGAAATTGTGATGAGATGAGGATAGAACAGGGTTTTATGATGCAGGAAGAAACGGGAGAACCCCCAGAAAACCTGACCTCATGAGATCAGACTCCAAACAGAATCCACATGGCACGAGTAGAAAGTGAACCTGACCACTACCGCCAGAGGTGAATGCTCTGACCAACAGGCTACCACAGGGCCCTCTTGGTCAGAGCTCATGGGACACATACTGAATATAGGTTTTTATATAAAATCAAGCTAACTGGATGTGCATCAATAAAATGGAACTATTGTTTAAATCAAAATAGTAACGAGTGCTCTTGCACGTAGCCGTTGTTAAATTTAAATTCGCGCAGAAAACAGTGACAGAATAAATATCATTATGACTTTATTTACAAACATGATTATCATGTTGATTTACACACACGATAACCGTCAACAAAATATTCCTCCAATTCATTATTGTCAAGAATTAAGAGAAATAAAATAGTTTTTCACCAGTTCTGCTCGTTAAGAGTTGCAACATGTAACTTTCTTCTGTTGGTTTAGAATTGCAATCTCTAACCAACATAGTTGTCAGAGAAAAAATAAACTCATGAAGCTTGTGAAATCGTGATTAATGATTAATCTGTTTGTCTGACATAGCCAGTTTGATGTTTTTGCACTTTGTTTTCTTTATCGCTATTTTAAAGATTTAAAACAGCATCATCTTATACGTTGTTGGTTTAAAAAGCTCTTGTGCGGCGAAAGCGAAGCCATTGGTTCTAAGAGATTTGCCAGTAGTCAATTTTAAGCACCATTTATGTATAATGAACATTAATTTTAGAATGTGCAAACTTTAAAAAAACGCTCTGGGATTTCGAATCGCTAATCTTGTGTAAGATTCCGTTTCCGAGCGTGAATTTTGAAACATTAAGTAGTTTTGAAGTGTTTCAACTACATTCTTTGCGAAAGTATTAAAAAAAAAATCAGCAACCTTACGAAGCTGATCGTAGAATACTGACAACAATAACAAAACATGTTCGAAAGAGGAAAATCAATAAAAGGTTTCAAGTTTCATTTCAAATTAGCACTGTATTTAAAAAAAATAATGAATCTTTTCACTTAAAATTTCGTCAACAATCCAAAGCAATTTTTGAAACAATAAGAAAAAAAGGGAAAGGTAAAAAGCTCAACCACGAAACTTGTTGAGTAGCAACCGTAATTAAAGTGATTAAAGTTACACAAAGCTCTTGTGTTTATTAAATTGGAACCTTCTATATCGACAAGACCTCGGAATTTTTTGGGGTCCTTAAGTTCTCCGTTAGGACCTAATTAATTCAATTAAGGGGAGAGTTGGAAACACGGCCAAAAAGGATGGATGGATGGAAAAACTTTTACTCCCAATTGTGGCCATCGTAGACGATTCGGTATTGGGAATCCAAGAGCCAATTGATGCGAGAGCAATGGTCGGGGAAATCCAATACAGTCACGTGAACATTGGCCAAAACTTCCACTTCCGGTCATCACTGCGCAGGTTGTGGAGAAACCGGAAACGGACGGATGTGTCTTCAAACATCGATTTCATTGCAGGCAGTCGTAATCCGATCAGCCACCAAAGTAAAACAGCAAAAGACCACAAATGCTATTGAAATCACTGCAAGCAATCTTGCTGTCGGTACAAGGCAAAGAAATTTGTTATTATCGCAGTGTACAGTGTAACCGAACCATTACGAAAAGAGGCTTCAGAGCCTCTTTTAGAATCAGAAGTTTCAAATCTTCCTCATCGTTCATATGAAACCATCATTTATAAAATGTTTATACGAATCCGTCCGCGCTGAATGTTTCCATGACAACAAGTGAAAAACAAGAGTTGCCATTGTTGGCCAGTGGCCGCGAATGTTGCCAAGCAACATGAGTTAAAACAATGAATTCCGCAATAAAATAAAAAGCTTTTTCTGTCATTCTTGACGAGCTTCTTTATAATACGATTGTATTGTGTAACCATAGTTTACAACCACAATAAAAAGGCCCGATGTAAAAGGGTGTTAAGTAACAGTTTCCCAATTTCGAGAAAAACGCGTGTAGAGATTTGAACTTCCATTGCTGTCTTTGGACTACTTCACACTCTTGCACTAATATATTTACACATATTGTTGTTTTGCTCAAAATTATGCGTTAGGAAGGTAGTACGTTCGAAAATGCTTCCAGGTCATTTTTTTTTATAAAAATGTTACTTAGCACTCTTTTACACCAGGTTCATCAATTCTGTTCAGCATTTTGTATTACTCCGTAAGATTTTCTCCAAACAATGAACAGACTTCATTAGCAAGGTTTACATAGACCAAATTTGGGAAATGTAAAAACCAAACTAATTACTAGTCCGTTAGATTGCCTGTACAAATGTGAAACAATTATTTTGGCATTAATTATGAAAATATATCATTAAAAACAAAGTCGTGTATTAAATATTCTTAGCTCTAAGATCCAATTAAGGCAATTAAAATTTGTAATCATTCAGAATAAAAGCGGGAAGAATGAAACTTGGGGGCTAATTGTTTATGATCCAAATTGAACAAGAACAAGCAACGGATTTTCCAGGAAATGAGTAAGCCATTCCTAATGCAAAAGACTTGTTCTGTCGCATTGGAGGGATGCTAATCAAATTACTTTGTGGAATCGTTTATCTATCAAATCACGAAATGCAATAACCTTAATGGAAATCGTTCTCTGCTACAAATTCTCACATTTTTTAAACCATGTTTAGGCCAATAACATTATTTGCTGTTTTTACGAACGGCAGGACAAATCTCAATCCAAAAAATAAAAAAATAAAAATGCAAGACTCGATTTATCTCTCAAACACTAGAAAACAGTCGAGTAATGTACCCTTTTTTTTATCAATACTGTAATTGGATTTCAAAGTGCAAACACCTGACTAAAATTGTACGGCTTGAAAAATCCATTGAAACTTAGGCTGCAAAGATCTACCCAGAATTTAACTCGGAGAAAAGAAAAACCTGACAATCGTCACCGAGGTAATTGCCACTTTTATTGAAGTTCTTAGAAGACAAAACACTACTTTCAAACATGTCTTCACACTTATTTTGTCAATGTCTTTGTTTGGATTGTCACTGCCCTCTCCTACTACTGTACTAACTTAATGTCTGCTATGATTTTGGTAATGTTCAACTTTGGTTCAATTAGTACACCTCTATATATTTTTTAGGCCCCGCGGTGGCCTAGTGGTTAGGGTATCCACCTCCGGTACTCTAGTTGGTGAGTTCGCCTCCCACTCGTGCC
>JAQIWH010007792.1:0-10985 GCA_034695005.1 Cryptops parisi | reverse complement strand
TATATATATTTTTTTTTTTTTGCTGATCGTAAATCTGGTGCTTCCCATTGGCCGTTTAAGCGTTCACTTGACGTTTAGCACGTGTGAAAAGAACAGTGGTTCCTGCTGTTATACCCTTTCTGATGATATAAAAGAGAGAGCAAAACGTGGAAAGAAAAAACATGAAAGGCCATTTTATTCTTTACTCAGATATCCACAAATCCTTAGTATAGAGCCTGATGTTCCCCCAATGCTGATGGTTGCTTGTATCTCATTCTTAACTACCAACTGAACTGTCAAAAATTGGCTAGTTCCACATGACAAAATACAAACCCACTATAACAGATTGTTACAGATGTTTATTTCAATTTTTCCCCCACAGTGGACAGAAAATCCATACAAAACCTTAACAGCTTAAAAGACTAGCCCCAAGAACTTCAACCTGTAATTGTGCAAATGACATCGGTGCTGCCAAGCTACATTTATAGTAACAACGACATCCTAATTAAATTTGTTCCAATAGAACAAACAATTAAAAGAATTAGACGTCGGACTAGTGACACTTAGAAGTTCAATGGCTGTAAGCTTCATTTTATAAAGAAAACAAAAAAACAAACCGTCAAGTTTGTTTAAACAAAACTTTTGCAAAGTTTAAATTAACCAAAAGTACCAAGTTGCTAGCTTAAATTATACAATAGCTCGGTTTCAAACCTCGTTACGACCTAATGTAATATTCAATCGATTCAATATTATAGACCCAACCACCAATGCCAATATTCTGTGAAATTTAGAACACGAGCCAAAAAGAGAACATATATTGGAAACAATGACAAATAGAAATGAACGAGTAAATGGTAGAAGCTAAACACAAGGCTATGAAAATATGGGGTGTTCGGTTTTAATTTTGTTATCTACATCTACCACTTGCAAGTAAAATTAATAAGTGCAGATGTTTTTAATAACACCATCAGCACCTAATAAACAAAGGAAAATCGATGTTAAAATCCTTAATCTCGGCTTTCTCAAACAGTTTTACTTTTTAACACATCTCAACGGACCTAAACGGGAGTGTAAATTCAATAGCTCTTAAATTCTAAATATCACAAACTGCAAGTTGTTCCAAAAATTAATCCGCACTAATCCTGCACTTAATTTCATTCAGCTAGTGGTTTGTGTTCAGCATGGAATTGCAGGTCAGTGAAAGCCAAGCCAACAAGAGGATTAAAGTTTCCATTAACGTTAATTATGTTTTACAAGTACACATGTTTGAAATGCTAAACGATACACTTTCTTCTTCTACTACCTATTAATTGGTTTAGGAGCCTATTGTAGATCTATAAATGTATTATGGTTAATGCAATAAGAGATTTTATTTAGAAACGAATTAGTATGTTTATGCTATAAACAAAAAGTGTAAACTATCAATAAAACAGATCAAATAAAGTTTAGCAGCCCATCATAAGAGTTTAGCTGCTACTACATCTCATTCGCAAATTTCAACAAATAATTGTCTTGAATAAACTAGTATGAAGCAAGATAGGAATTAAATTAAATTCCTTGCTTGTCATCTCAAATCCATTAAACCCAAAGCTCAAACAATGTTTAAGGATTGCTCTAATTATAGAAACATTTTTTCAATTTTAAAAAAATGACACCCATTGACCTTGATAAGATTAATTGCCAGACTACTTGAAGACTGAAACACCTCTTTTGAGAAAAGCTTCAAGGAATGTTTGAAGTATGTGTGCACAGCGAAAAAAAATCGTAATTCCTAAAATACTCAGGCAAATGGAATCCAATAATCTATAAGTTTTAAAATCGGAGTAGAAAATAAACCCTACCGGAAAATATTGGTAAACTTATTATACTAGTTAAATTTATTTGTAACACGTTCAGAAATTAAATTTCTATCCATTCGTCATGAATAGAATCCTGCCATAGATAGAATAAGGATCATAAGCAAACAAAAATAATTTAATTAGGTTTACTGTTAATTACTTTGTGACGACATTTTGTGTTAAATTTCGTATTAAATGCATACAATTCTCAAGTGTTATATTGAGGATAAACATTTAAAAACAATTTTAAGAAACCATAATTTTAAAAAGCACTTATGGGTATTCTTAACTATTTGCTACTTGCTATCCGAATTTTAGTTAATATACAATTGGCTTCGGCAGCATAATGGTAAGTCACATTTTAAAAATTGTTCAGAGTTTTCTGGTGAGAAACTCCATAGAGTACCATACTAAGTAACAAGATAATTCTCTATATTATGCTACCATTTTCTGGTAAATGAAGTAACAAGCTAGAAACAGTACTGAGAAATAGTTTGACGTAAAAATGTCATTTTTTGAAAAATGCGGCTTACCATTATGCTGCACGAAGCCCTTCAATTTATCTTAGTTCGCATACTACCACAAACAGTGTAATGTAACTGAATTCTATAAGAAAAATTCTTCGAAACTCATAACAATTTCATTCTCCTCACCTGCATGCACATCTTCTGGGGAGTGTAGAAGAAGCATGGGATGCTGACCCGAGCAATGGGGATGAGATTTGAGCCATGGGCTGTTCACGGCACCAAAATCAAACCAGATAGAAACATCGGACAGAGGTCCATGCATGCCGTTGCCGTAACTACAACCAATGCAAGACGATGCTAGCTCCAGCAACAATGTGTTCCCTTTGGCAAACCTTGGGTATGCTTCAGGCTGCTCAAATCCTCATTTGAATCTTAAGCCAAAATTCTGTCCTCTCCTCTGACAATAGCATCGGCCTGTGTTGTTACACTTATTCGGTGCATGTGGCCATGCACAACTGACTGCCAGCAAGGGTGGATGACTATAATCAAGCTTCAGCTCCATGGGCGTCGCTATCATCTTGGAGCTGCGCTATCGTGGCGCACATTTCTGACACCACCTTTTCACAACTGTCAACTGTCCCAAAATCGAACCAAGATAAACTATACTACGCGTTTTGTCAAGGGAGAGGGTAGATTATCGCATAACGATGAAATTTTATCAGCACCAGGGAAAAGGAATAATTGTGTAAGCTACTATTAACGCTATCGTTTACATTGCGCGGCAGGATTAAGTTTTGCAATTTGTGGCCAGCATGATGATGTAAATGTGCAAATCGATTATGGTTCAGTTGGAAGCTCGCTACCAAACTATTATAACACCTTCTTAGTTAACAATAATCGAAATAGTTCATAAATGATGCGATTGTTTCCGAAAAAATTAAAAATGTTGACGAAGCATATAATAGCAATGGATTGAAATATTCGTTAGTTAACCCTTACGAAACATGTACAACTTTTGTAAACTGTTCAATCAGTAAAATAATAATTTTAAAAAAATTGCAAAAACTTTGAAAACAATCATTTCAGCAAAACCAACGATCATCAAGTTGAATGGTGTTATCAGCACACATTTAACCACCTTATTTGTCGTCATAAAAGATAAATAAAAAATAAAACTATATTTTCCTTATGAAGCTGAACTGAACACCTATTATATTGATCACCTATTATGAGAATACAAGTTTTTGGAAATTTGATCAAAAAGTAAATACAAAAGTAAATATACAAAATAAAAATCTATAAACACTGTTGATGAAACTTTACTAAATATTTTTTTTTCAATAATTAGTAACGCCTAGTATTGATTTAAAATATTTTTTGTAAAATGTATTATTTTCTTGTATTTTTCTTTAGCTCTCATTTTGTAAACACGATATACGATGTAATGTAGGTATCCCGAAGATACAGCAAAAAAAAAATTAGATGTCAAAAAAGTACAGCGCAGTGCTGCCATCGCTTATTGAAAAAGTGAAACTGAATAGTAGCAAAGTTTCATATTCGCAATTTGAAAACACACAATTCTAAAAACGAAAAAATAGATTTATTTTAAAGAAACTCTCATTGTGCAATTAATCCCCCCCCCCCCCAAATTGAGTGCAACTCTAGCATCACATTATAGTTAAACGCATAGTTAAACAAAATTACTGCTAATAAAAACCAACACGTTACCTACTTTTTCAATATACCATAGTAAAAAAATAATGCAACCAGTTTTATAAGAAATTGTTAAAAATTAAAACAGAATACAAACGTTGGCATCACTAAAATTTAGTTATTTGATTCAGTTCACGTACAGTTAACAAATTATGCCAGATGCTATTCTTGTAAGCCTCAAGAAAATTGAAACGTCCAAGATGGTACATTTTTTTGATGGATCTCAGCCAATGAAATAATGATTCTTTTAAGATTTATAAAATTCTTTTTTAAGACCTTGAACAAAGAACAGAGAAGCAACCTTGAAGAAGAATCTACTCAAAAGGCTAGAGGCAGGTGTCATACAATTCTCACAAGCAACACTCTGTAGTGACCAGAATTTCAAAACGAACTAAAATGTTCACTACACACAGACAGGCCCTACTAGACTCAATAATAAATTCCATTCTTGTTTTTAACAAAAAAAAAGGATAGTACCAATAAAAGAAACCAGATAAAGAGTAATTTCAAAAATATTTAATTTTGTGCCTGAGCAAATTCTGAGACCCACTATGACTTACATGTACTCTGATATTCAATAATGTTTTTGTTGCAAGCGCTTAATAAAAATAATACATTTAATAATACAAATCAAACTAGAAGTAGATATTTAGAAAATAACATAAGGCACAAATTTAAATGTTGATTTACTGGTCCCTACACTTCACTTTGCATACTTAATGCAGAAGTGACTAATTATGTAACACAATTTCAAACAAGTTTTTTTCTTTACAAAAAAATTAGTGAACAAAAACACCACCAAAATAAAATAAAAATGGTGAAATTTTTACCTGAACATACAATATGAAACCACTAGGGTTATTCATCTATTCAATAATCTTATTTATCGTTTTTGTTGGCAACCCCCAACGAGAATAATAATACAAATAAAACTAAGAAATAATAAAGAAATATTATACGGTGAAGATTCAAATGTTGATTTACTGGTCCCTACAATTGTTTCACTTCACTTTGCATACATATTGCAGAGGTCACAAATTATGCAACATGAGTACTAACTTCAAGTACATAGTTGTTTATTTCTACAGGAAGCACTTTTGACCTACTGGTGGTGGCAAGATTATAAATTAAAAAATTCACCCGGAATATAATTTTTCTATTAACACTTTCATAAAAGTCTCAGAAGTTTTCGAAGACATAATCATAATTTTGATTGAAATACATTATGTATGTACGCGCTTCGAGATATACAATCAAGAAACTTAGGATAACGACGAGTGCCTCAACTTTTCAATAAGTTTCCAACGTGCCATTATCAAGCAAGAGAGCATGTTTAGTGGGTATTCTGATTAATTAATTGATGAGTTAGACCTGCTTATATCGCAGTAGAAACGACTATTTGCTTTCCTTGAACACTTCTTAGTGCCCGTAAATTAACATCAAACAGCAAGCATGGCCTAAAGGTAACAGTAAAGTCCACTTAATGGCTTGCTACATGAAACTTTAATGGATCACCATTTTTATGGAGAAAATAAAAAGGCTGTTTTAGATTTTATACCACCAACACAAGCCATGTCAAGTGGTAATATAGTTCCTCGAATCATGTTTCAAATATCTGAAGTTGGAAGGGATCCGAAACTAATTACAACTTTAATAAATAAAGATGCTCAAGCTTGTGTTACTTCATTTTAAACGACCCTATAATATTGTACTTGCACAAAAAATTAGTAATAAAAAATCCTGTAAAAAAGAAACAAACCTATTAGGAAGAGAGAATCAACATTTTCTTATTTATAATGAAACTATAAATTAAGAGAAATTATAGAGATATTTCGTATTAAATGAAACTTTAGTAGTATTAAGAGTTGTAAAGACAAGGCATTTAAGACTATTCATTCATTGTCTGATTCAGGGAGAAAACTTTTTCGGCACACAAAAAAAATCTTGGCCAAAAAAATCCGGGTCACGTTTGACTTACTCTAGTAGATACAAAAAAAAAGGGTTAAGCTATAAATATGAAAGAAATTTAATTAGTGTTAACTTGTTTAAACTATAAACACGATGTGTAAACAGTCTTAGTTTTCATCGTACACACAACCAACATAAATTAAATTTGATGAAAATTAAAACTGGTTGAACAAATAAAAAATTAAACAAAAAATTAAAGTAACGAAAACAATTATAAACATAACGTAAGTATGTAAGCAATGTTAGTGCATGGGTAGAAATTTGCATTCCACTGAATCCGGTGCATTACACCTGCAATGCACCTTTCCTGTCTAAACACGCTCTCTAAGACACCAATAAAATATTCAATTTTGCTGCCCACTATAATCAAGAAGTCAGAAAAAGAAAACAATTTCCACTGTGAGGCTCTAAGTGTATTTTGCTGGCTTAAAGGGTTGATGTAATAATTTCACTTTTCTGTAATTCTCAAGCCTGCCACTTGACAGTCCATTGTAGTTAAGGCAATCGATAAGTTTTATCGATGTAATTTTCCAGAATTTGACATCACAAAACCTGTTGCAACAAATGCGTTTCATCATAAAAACTCTTAACCCACTCCACAAGTTTAACTATTTTTTTTCTCTATTTTTTTTATCAGCATGTATATTTCTATTATTTATAACACCTGTATAATAAGCAAATACCTATGTAACTAATGTATTCGCTAGCTTTCAACAAGAATTCCTGTGTATTATCATTCTAATTATAAAAAAATGCATTTGAATGCCTACAATGTTGTTAATCTAAAGAAGCAGGAAATTGTATACATGGTACCAAAAAAAAAATATGATGGTAAATGAAACCCAAAATTGCACCATTACATATTTCCTGAATAATTCACGTGTGAATGCCCTCTTATTTTTGAAAAAAAACAAACAAAAAACTGAAATCCTTTCTGAATTTATACACTAATAGTAATAAGTAATACTTTACAAAAATATAATAGTATATTATTTTACAGCAGCACATTCACTGAGAATGTTTGTTTACATTGCTACTTATTATTTTGCGATACAATAAAATCCTCTGTCAAATGATAATATAGGATATTACTTAACATGAAGCCCTCTTCCCACGCTTTATGATTGGTTATATTAATATGTACTCAATACAGTAATAGCAATGATATTACAGAGGTCATCAGCTTCAAACGCTTCCCAAACCCTCCCATCATCTCATCATCATCATCACAACAGACTCGCCATTCAAACAGTTCGCAAGAACACTAGTGTATTTGAGGCCACATTAATTTCAACAGAAAAACCTTACACACACAAAAAAAAATACCAAGAAAATAAACATTTTTTCTACTATCCACGCCAGAAGCTGACCTCTCATGATTTCGTTGTAAAGAGTTCGTCGAGCTCAATCATCATTGAATTGAACGAGCTGTCATATCGCTATCGCGCGCCAAGTTTCGCAATCGTGCGCTAAAGCCAATAAGATTTTACAAGGATCATAGGAAACGATAATTCTATTCTTACCCCATTCTGCCGTTGCCTATGGTCATTGAGCTGGAAACGGGAAGACGTCGTTAATGGAAACCTATTCTCAACAGCTACTGGCGGAGGACATAGTTGGTTTGCCTGGTCACCGGAAGTGAAAGAAAAACGACGCTTGCGCGCGACAGGTGTTCAAAAACCTAGCGCTTTGATTCAGCGAACGAGCGCGAAGCAAACGACTTCAGTTTACATCTAAATTTATCGTATTTTTTAAAAAATATTGTCTCGTTTCATTTATAAACTGCCTAAATTTCACTAATTAACTAGGTCTAGTTTTATGTTAATGCTTATCGTGAATACTATGCAAAAACATCATGTGAAAGTGAAACCTAATTTTAAAACTAGTTTTGGCGGGAAAATGCCACAGCCATACGCAGACGACATTCTCATCTGTGTATCTGCCCCTCCCCCACTCATTAGCTTTTGAAAAAGAAAAAAACTTTGAAATAATGTAACCAACCGACCGGCATTACGTGAATAAACTAAAATACCACTTTAAAAAAAAAAAGCAATGTAAATAATGAGTAATTTTCCATCTTGGTATAGTCCTGGCTAAACTAACATAACATAATATATGTTTAGCCATGGTGTGTAGTATTGCGCCATTGTTTAACAAAATTAGTTTGTTAAAATTACAGTGAAAACATTAACATATGATCTTATAATATAATAATTACTGTAACTTTATTAAGTCAACAGGAAAAAAAAAATTATCAATTTCTACTGCTGCTGAATTCCTGACCAATCTAATCTAGGTATTTAAATGAAGTAAAAGATAAAATTGATAAGAATGAATACATACTTTTTTAGATAAAAAATAAAATAAAGAATTTTGAATAATAGATGAAAAGTTGATAAAAATACACTACAAAGAGCGCATGATTTGAACTTGAAGAACCAGAAATTAGACATTATTCACGGAGGTTCGCGTTAGAGACTCCTCTGGGACTTTATAATGAAGTCATTATTTATAGTTAACTTGCGACGTTGAGACTTAGCTATTAAGACTTTATATTGGCAAACGAGTTAATTAAGACTTTATAATTAAGACTTTAAGACTTTACACGACTTGATAAAGTCATGTGCGTAAGGGGATATGTATTAGTCATAGGGTTCATCATGACCCACCTCAAAGCTTCGCCTGATACAAAGATGACCAAAGGGAAAATACAATATTTGAAAAAATTCTGAAAATGTTCGACAAGTTTCCCAAATACAATCAAAAATTGGAATTTACTTTAAATTTTTTGTATCGTAATTTTTTTCATTTTCATGTGTATCGATAACAGATGTATTTATATTAAATTTATGTATAAACGATAATTCTTTTTATAAGGTGTGTGACCCCCTCCAAACCGGAGGTTTGTATACGAACCTGGGTAAAGTCTTAATTAACTTGCCAAGTTTTAATAAAAGTCGAATTTAAATATTTTTTTAAAGGATATTCTAAATTGCTAACGTTCGGAAACACGCGGAATATTTAATGATCAAAACAACGTGTGTTTTTTTCAATCAGCTGATGAAAGAACTCGAACGAAAGAACCAACGCAGACGAACGAAACGAACCAACCTAGCGACCTAGCAGAAACCGCTCGTCAAACTTGCTTGAAAGGGAGGGGGGTGTTCAAATCCCATGCAATCTCGTCCGCGTATCGTGCATGACGAGAACGCTCGGCCATCATGCTCGGAGATGAGTGATCGTGTTTTCGTAATGTGAGAAAAAAATTGCACCCAACTTGCGCGCAATCTACATCGCGATCGGGCGCCAGCAAAAGCTTCGCGACAGTGGGCATTCGTCAAATTTCGTTTTGGACAAACGCGATGGCGACTACGGCCGCCCAGGCCACCGCCCCCGCGGTCCCAGGTGAGCACTTCGATATATCGGGGCTCTTTTGTTGTACTTAGGTATACTACTCTCTCTCTCTCTCTCTCTCTCTCCGTGTTCCGAACACGAAGCATGGAGGACGACAAAAATACAGCGTCAACCGCACCCCAAAAACCAGTCTTGGCTAGACGGTCCCCTTTCCTCTAACATCGGGGTTAGTATCGTATTTGACAACGATGGGTGAAACGCGCTCGTTTCTAAAAGACTCTTTTGTTGTTTCTGGGGTCAGTCAGTTGTATGGCATGGCGCTTCATTTTGTTGTATAAGTCGGGATGAGGGTCAATTGGATGAAAATTATTTGGAAGGTAGGACCATCGAGGTGGCTCGGAGGTCGTGTTGAAATCGACAGAATATCGTGTTAAGAGTTCGGTACTCAATGTCTACTTTCGCATCTGTTGTTATACGATAGTGACAGTATCCTTGAGAGAGATTAGTGTACAGCTGTGTTGCAATGAGTCCTAAAATGACGTTTTGTGTATTGTAGAAGTCTCGAATGGAAATGACAGTATGGGTCTTTGTGAAACTGAATATATCATCTACCCTACTCGAATACGCTACCATTTTAAGTTCTGAAATGTCCCCTTCTTTTATATAATCTTACTTGTACCAGTTATGCAGAAGTGTGGTTAAACTCACTTCGATATAACTATTATACTTGCAACTTATGCTGGCATGCTAGTGCAAAGTATGAACTATTGGATATATGGCGGTTTTTTCCCCTCAAATTTAAGTGTAATGTAACAAGAGTAGTTTATCAAATTTGAGTGGAATGTTGACACCAAGTGCATGCAAAACTTGTAACAGTATATTGTTTACATTGCTTCACCAAGTCGTGGAATGTTCCTTTCTCAATGTTTTATAGTGGTTTAATCGTTCATCCATCTAGTGGTTTTGTTGACATTGTTTGTTGTTTTAGTCAATATTTTTAAATGAGTATCGATATTAACTTGTCAATGTAGTTTTTAAGTCAACTGACATACCAACTGAAGGATTCACAACTAGTTTTAAGAATACTGTGTTATTATTTACAAAGATCAAAGAGAATATGTTAAAGGTACCATGTAAGAACATATCCAAATTTTCCTTAGAATTCTACATATTGACATATGTAACATATTCTAAACCATTTGATTATTGTAATAACTATAAAATTGGAGTATGCAAAAACAAAGAAATTAAGTAATTAAAAATTCCAGTCCTACCGGTTCACCGGAAATTTGTACCCTGATGAAGTCACATCCCACACTATTTGAAGAAAATCACGCACTGTACCCGGAACTTCTTTTTTTTCGTCATCAATTGCATATTGACCTTCATCTTGTTAGAAAGTGCTGTATTTGAAGCTTGGTTGACTTTAATGTACTTGCCAAGAATTGCCAAGTTGATGTTGCAAACCAACTCAGTGGTTTTTGTATACTCTCGTTTTCACAAGGTCGCAAAACTGATGCTCGACCATTGGCGCCCTCAGTGGGCAGAACAGGAATTCTGTCTGTCATTTCTGAAAAACAGATAAAGTCACCCTGAAGACCCAAATAATTACAGAAAAAACAAACTAAAATTTAATACCCATAATCTGGGGGGGGGGGGGCTATTG
>JAQIWH010007791.1:0-10986 GCA_034695005.1 Cryptops parisi | reverse complement strand
ACACCGGTACCTATTTCAAGTAACCTAAACTAACCCAACCCAAACTGAACTAACCTTACCTGAATTAAACTAAACTAATGTGTTGTTTTGCTTTGATAAATTTTCAAATTTGACTAGACCTTTCAGGAACACCCTGCATATCGAATTATATTCAGAAAAGATATTAATATTTTCGTTTTATTGACTCAGAAACATTGAAACAAATGCTTTCAGAAATGTCATGTCGATTGTCTCAGAAATGTCAATTTAAACCATTTTTTAAAGTTCTCAATAAAATGTAAAAATTGTTGTTTTAAACATTTCATTATTTACAGTTTTCAAAATTTGTGCTTATTTATAATATATTCACATTTTATCATAAATGACTTTTCAATAAAAATTCCACTATATTCATACTATACGCTATAGGTTTAATCAATTTTTGTCATTCCAAGAGTTGCGTTTAAAATTTCTTGAAAAATTCCAGCTGTTTCCAACTTTTTCGAAAAAGAAGAAAAATATAATAATAAAATTAGAGGAAAACTTAATCAAGCTTGATACATGGAAAAATTAATTCACGTAATTAGATCACCCGTTTATATTGGTCTTCGTCTGAAAATGAATGGGGGAAAAAAAATGGCTAAAAATCCGACAATCTTCAACAGTGTTTCCGATGTGGCTAATGGTAAAGTTGGAGGAAATCGCTGAAAAGAAGAAGAAACACAATTTTTGAGCTTCTCAAGAGAGTATCGAATTGAAGTCCTGGAAAATTGTCCAGTAACCATAGTGATATCCATGAATCGTTATTACGAATGCATAACTGATCCACGGTGGGTCTTCTCCGCGAACCCTAATAAATCTCACTTAACAAACATCAAAAGCAAAGAAAATGTCAAATTAAGTTTCCGGAAAAAAGGAAAAATTAAATTCATAATATAGGTATACAACGAAAATTGCTTATTGGAAAAATAAATGTTTATCTTTAACTTTGAAATTTTTGGTTTCGAAAGAAACAAATACAGCGTGTCCGAAAACGAACCCCTGAGTATTAAATTGAAACTACAGTACACGGATCACATTTAATGGTTGTTTGGAACATATCCGTGAAGCAAATACGTATATTCAAGTTTTAGTTTAATTGGTATCCACCAGATAGCAGCACTGAAAGATCATATAACTGTACAGACGCGCAGTGCTGCAATAATGGCTTCAATCCCTAAAAACATCCTAAGTTATTGAATAATACCAGTCATGAAAGCAATTTGAAAGCAATTTTTATCTGAACATTGAAACTTTTTGCCTCGGTGAAAAACAGATACAGGGTGTCTGAAATCAACCTCTAATATTTAGATGTGATTTATTTTCTATATAGACCACATTTAATGGTTGTTTTGAACGTATCTATGTTTCAGTTATAGTTTAATTGGTGTCTACTAGCTAGCAGCACTGACAAACCACGTGGAGACGCGCAGTGCTGCAGTAATGGCTTCATCCAAAGAAATTCTTCCATTTTATTTTTTTATATTTTAAAATGTTTAATTTCTGTGTATAAAATGATAATGATTACAAAAATTTATGAAGCTGGAAAAAATAACAAGAAAAAGCGTTAAACGAACACAGGAAAATGCGACCAAACTGTAGACCTCTTATAAGGCCGCCAAGAACAGCAGCCATAAAAACTATGGATATGCATACCCGAGAGGTTGAACAGCAGCAGCCATAAAAGTTATGGATATGCATACCCGAGTGGCCTGAATTGGAATTTTGATCTATGCACGGCCTTAAATTGTGGAGTTATATGTGAATAAACGTGTGTCATTTTAATTTATAACTAATGAACAATCCGTCAAAAATGACGGATTTTTTATTTGGTTTTCATTATGCAATTCATTGTTTCAACTCATGTTGCTTCGCGATATTCGTTACAGTTGGACTATAGGTTTAAAGTTTCATTTATTTTAAATTCAAACGACACTATGTGTTATTTAAAAATTAAATGTTCATCACCTGACACAATACAAAAATAACGGCAACGCGAATTTCATGTTAATTTATAACATGCATTCATTGATTTATTGTTGCCTATATTGTTTAAACTTTTAAATTACTCATGAGTGCGGCTTTCCAGGCTTTCGCACTCCCCCCCCTCTTGATGACACTGTCAGGTCGTCAAATATCTTATGTTCCCCTTTTGGGTACAATCTACCATCCTTCCGACTTTCAGCTTCCTAAGCTTTACGGTTTCTCCGCAAAATTGAACCACGCACAACCACTAACAGTGAATTGTCACTTATATAATTATCGCACATTCCCTGATGACAATTTCGGGTCGCCAATGCACTCATTTGGGGTGTCATCTAACTGCCTACCTAGTTTCAGCTTCCTACGCTTTCTGGTTTTCGCGTAATTTTCGGCAGGACGGATGATCCCGTGGCTTTTCTATTATAGTAGATAATATAGTACACAGTGTGTTACATACATTTCTTTTTCAAAACATTATTAAGTGAATTTCATTCAAAACTCTTTTTCGGACACTCTGTAACTATACTCTGTTATTACTGTATACCAAATCTTATCGAAAATAAAGTGCAAAACAGCAAATTGTAAAATTGTTACATGAAATGATCAAAAAACAACTTCAACTCGTAAACATGTGAACCACCGTCAATCTGATTGAAATGTAGCATCATTTAATTAGTTAATTGAAACCCTATCATTAAAAACTGTTGTGTTAGATTATTCCGACAAAGGTTCGGAAATAATAATTTGTTGCAAGTCCTTCTTTTGTATTCTCCTAACATAAATACCAAACCACTACGGTACAGTTACATTGTTCACCGGTATTTATACTACACATAATTGTTACAATGTATGTGTATTATTACTTATACCAGACTATATAATATCGTGTATACAAATATATAGAAATAATATATTTATTTAAGTACTTTTTTTTATAGAAAAAGAACAATAACAACGCCTATATTTCTTGAAAACAATTGTAATTCCGGTACTGTACATATAGTGTACAGACATTGCTAGTTGATGAAAAATCTCACCACTTCTTGGACACCCTGTACAAGTTAACCCAATTACTGTGCGGCGTCGACTACGCACGGGGACTCCGAAGAATAGTGAACTTTGGGGTTAAAGAAACGAAAAACTTAAAAAATTGATGTCGGAACACATGTGTTTGGTGGCTTGGTGTTGGACGATAAATTTCCAAGTGCAATGCTCTGCCACCTATGATTTATTTACTGCTTTTCGTAGAAGACTACGACAGTGTAATGGCCAGACATTGCCACCCGTTGCCAATGGCTTCTGACAAAAGAGGTCGGACTATAATAATATAACAAAAGAGACCTTAATTATTGAGTTCGCCAATCGCAAAGACGAAAACTTGAAAAGCATCCCCCGTTCGACCCCAAAACTCTCCGATTTCTGATTTGTCAACGTGTGGTAGAAAGTCTGTACACAATAAGTTGCACATTTTGATTAACATATAGGCCTATACCAGTATCGTACGCAGAATGCTATCATGGGAGTAGTTTTTCTACCCCCCCCCCCCATAAACCCATCATATACTATATACATTAAAAACCTCAAGAAACTAACAACCGACAGATGGGGGTTCTAACGTGTGTGACAATTACAACAGTATTGCTGTAAATTAACTATAGTTTTTATTTATAAGAGACTATTCCAATCGAAACTTGCTAAATTAAGAAACACCTTGAAACTTTAAAATTGTAAAACTGTAAAACTGTAAAATTCAAGAAACAAAATTAAGTTTTAGGAGAAAAATGTTGTAAAGTATTGTATTTTTCTTTAGAATTATCATCAGCAGATTATACTGACTGAACAAATGAAAAGTCATGGGGGTTTTACAAATCTTCACTATGAAAGAGTGATAAGCAAAGAAAAATGACGAAAAGAGGAAAATGAAAGAGTGATACGCATTAAAAACCCATAAAACTAAGAGTGTGCCTGTGTATTAGTATGTGTATATGTAGGGAAGACTGGGGTAAGTTGTTACAAATTTTGCTTCGCATTTGTTTTTTAAAAACTTGCGTGATAAGTATGAAATTGATATTTATAGAATTTGAAAATGTGAACTTTCAAAAATACTTTGTAAGTTTTTTGAAAAATCCTTAAGTTTTCATGCACATACTTAAAATCTACTTTTTGCATAAGCATGTAACGCTGTAACAATCTACCCCCTAAGTTGTTACTTAGCAGGAGGTATATTGTTACAGAATAAATACGACTTTCTTCAAGCACACATTTTGGTATGTGAATGAAGAAATTATAAGATAATTTGTAAAATATCTTTATACATTTCAAATAACTGATCTCGTTTATTAAAAAAACACTTCCAACGCCACAGTAACCAAAACATTACAGTTCCAACGTTAAAAGGTAACAACCTACCCCGGACGACGCCTTTGTAATTAATTCTTTACTGATCCAAAACTATGCGTTATAGAAACTTGTTACATGCACCAATTTAAAGGAAAATATTGATCACATTTGTATAGTAAATAATATTACACGTCATTTGATCCTTCTTGTCCAAATGAACAATTCAGCGAAAATTTACTTTTACTGTAATAGTTTCCCACCCTGTTTAAAACATGACCACTGAAGGGTGAACATCATACCCCTCCTTAGATTGTCAAATAACTCCAGTGTAAGAAAACATACTCCAGTCTCTCCTAAATGTTTGTCCAAACCAACATTTAGGCCTAACGCTGTGGCCTAACGCTGAGGCTTAGCTCTGAGGCCTCTTTAATAGGGATTAAGTGTGGGAACTGTAATTACGTATAATTGGAATAGTGATTCTTGGTAGACTAAAAACGCCTAATTAAACCCAGCTGGTTATGAACGTGAATGATTAAAAACTAAAAACTTCACACCGTTTACATAACTTCTCTTTTCACCTGCCAATCCACTCTTGTACAATGATTGATCATTTTTTAAAACTGGCAAAATGATACCTCATAATAAATGCTGTATACTTAGTGTAAACAGTACAACTTTCGGTGTTAGTTATAAAGAGTTATAGTATTGTATGCCAGTTTTGAATATTATAATTTTTTCGTTGGTTTGACAGTTGTTCTTCTAACAATTTTGTCATTAAAAATGTTATATGGAACCTTATGATTATGACACTGAGAACTCTTGCTCAATGGACCTGGGGTCGTTGATGAAATAGAACAACGACCACTATCAGGTGTCAAAGTTTGTATTAGACATTAAAGACGAGAACACAATAAAAACCACTAGAAATCCCCTAATTAACTACGTCAACAAATCATCTAACTACGTCAACAATACAGGACACCGTGTGAAGAGTTGACACTTTTTTTTGTTACCGATCCCATTGGTGCAAAAATACTTGTAGTTGTATATTAGTAAAAACAGACGTTGCTAAGGCGTATGATTCAGTGAAACTGTGATTTTGTTTCTTAAATTTTGTTATTTTGTTTGTTTTTTGTGTATGTTGCTTTGTATTTGTGATTTTCCAACAGTTCCAATCCGGAATGCAATTGATTAAATAATGATAATATACATAGCATTTTTTTTTTTCAAAATTTCACACACAAAAAAATTAACCAATTTTTCAGATTGAAAATTGGAGAAAACTTTTGGGTGTTTGAATTTTTCATGAACGTTTTTCAATACGTTTCAAATGCTAAGACCAGACCACAAATCAAACGTCTGCTCTTTAGTCAATAATCTCTTATTTTTCTTCTTTTCAAATTCGTTATCATGCAAATACATTGCCTCCAAAAACATGTTATTTGCACGCAAATTACTTTCTACGCTCCAACGAGACAAAATACAGCGTGACTTTCAACAGTAGTTTTAAATTATTTCAAAATTTTCTTGATGTTTTAATTTAACTTATAAAACTCGTATATTTAACTGTCTAACTTAAGCATCATATTAATAATACATAGTTCAATAATAGTTTTTTTGTATTTATTACATAATCTACATAGGTGGCCAATATGTCTATCAAACGTAATAACCGAACATTGAAGCTAAAATATAAAACTATTATATATTTCCCTGAGTATAATAAAATGATGATAAAAGTCAGTAATATCGAATGTTGAACGTCACAACGAAAATTCCGCATTTTTGAAAATTATTAAATCAATGTGCCAATCATATGAACGTTTTCATATATTTGGCAAACAACTACCGCTTCAAATAGCCGACGGTACAAATACATATTGTGCATACCAATCACTGTTAAATAATCAACATTACAAATATTTTGATGGCCCAGAAACATTGTAATCGTATTAAAAAAAATAAAATAAAATAATATAGAATAAACTTGAAACATAAAAGATAATGTAATAAAAAACGACAAGTTTGTAATGTCATTATAAGCTGCTATAACTTAATAAGAAGAATATGAAATTACGACCCAATAAAAGTATTATATTTACGGTGACCATGTTTTACATGACAAAAATAAAAGATAAACAGAAATGCTTTTTAAAAATACGTTTTATGCGAATTTAGATTTATTCAATCTTTCAGTAATTCGACATAGTTATTTGAGGACTTAACGAGTACAATAAAAATGCTTTTTAAGCAGTATATACCGTCATAAACAGATACTGTACGTATTCCTGTTGCTCTTCTACCTTAAAGTCAACAGGTTATGGACCCAGCACCCTATCACTGCACACAACAAAATGTCATAAGTATATTAAAATACCTTTTAAGCATACTCTTTATATACTGTCATATACAGATATGTATATTTTTTATTTCTGTTGCTCATCTGCCTCGAAGTCAACAGGTTATGGACCCAGCGCGATTTCACTGCGCAGAACAAAATAGCATAGCACATTAAAAATACGTTTTAAGCATACTCTTTTACACGGTATATATACAGATATAATGTATGATTTGAGTAATTCCATATTTCGATTGATGCGAATTTCCATTAATGCGAATATCGATTTATGAGAATTTAAATTTATGCGATCGTCGAGTGATTCGATGTTTGATTTATGCGAATTTTAAATAATTCCATTTTTGATTTCTGCAAGTTTCGATTCATTTATTTTATATAGGCGATCATTTATATAGGACTTAGAGGTGTTTTGATTTATGCGATGGACTTGTGCGATTCTCGTTTAAATAACCACACCTCAACTAATCTATACTTTAATTAGTTATGGTACATTAGACTGTAGATGACGGTATACGTCCAGTTCCCAGTATTCCCAGCTTAATCACTCACTCACAAACTCACAAATGGAGCTAATGTGAAGAGTACAAAAAAAGTGTAATAACCATGATTACGGTGAGCGTGGATTAAGTATGATTATAGTAAGCAACATTATTTTCAAATAAATAAAATGTACGGTTTTGAAAACTAGCCAGTGCAACTATGGTAGTTAAACTACCATTTCTCGTTACGCTTAAAATAAGTAATAAATAACTATGTACGGTATTATTATTATTTTTTTACTGGAAATAGTAGTAATTATATTGTATTAGGTGCTCGCAAGGGTGTAACAAATAGTGGATTAAAAACTGCTCCATTTATTTAACGCCAAAAAAAAAGCTAAAGCAACAACAATAATAATAATTTTGTAAGATTTTTAAAGTTATAATTTATATTAAAATATTTATAAAAATGTGTACTCGAATGATAAAAGACTAGAGCGTGCCTCCTCACCAACTATAGAAGCGCCACCGGGTGTGAAAATCCCGAAATAGATATTCTAAATATAACAAATATTGTTGAACAATACGAGTTAAAACAATAAATAGCTAACGAATGTTGCAAAGCAACTTATTGTTTTGATCCATGCTGCAACATGAGTTAAAACAATGGATTGTGTAATGAAAACAAAACAAGTTTTCTGTCATTTTTGAGGGGCTTTTTACTAGTTGAATTTACGACTTGCATTGTTAGTTGATAATTAGAGAGGTATTTTTGGATTTACATAGTGAAAAACACTTGAGGCGCTAGTTGTTAAAGTTAAAAGAAAAATGTATTAATTTTATGTTTTATGATAAATTATCAAGTGTTGCATTTTTTACCAACCTAAACTGCTATACCATAGAATAGACACTAAGTTAGTTTGTTAGTTAAAAATCAACAATAATGGTATTCTTAACCACTAGCGCCACAAGCTTGTTTACCATGAAAACCGATTAGAACCATTAAAATATATATAATATTATAGTAAGCATTCTTAATAAGTAGCCCAAGTCTTCACCTCTTTCTATCTATCTTCATCTCTGTGAGAACGCATCATGGTCCAAAACGCATGTCAATGCAGCGGTGACACCTAGCGACATTTTAATAAAACAAAATCTTCAAAATTTCAAATCCTGTTTCAATTAAAATCGTGCATGGCACGGGGTTACTTCTAGTAAGTAGACGGTGTACATGTTACCAGCAATGTTAGGCATTGTATGCAACGTGTGGAATTCAGGCATTGTACAGAACGCCTAGCCTCGTTTGGCAATTTATGAAATAACATGGTGACTGTTTAGACTGTTAAAACCATGAAACTCCAACATAGTCATTTAAACTGGAAATGCACGAGTTTTATGGGACACCCTGTATTATGAATAATTTATTTGATTTTCAAATCTTTTTTAATTTAAATTTAATTTTTCCTTTTTATTTTATTTCAATGCATCACTAAATTTAAAAAAGAATCATTTGAAAACTAGTTTATTATAAAAACAAAAATCGCGTTACAAATAAATAATAAGTTCTTTATAATCAGTTAACTGTACATTTAATAGACGCCATTAAAATTCATGAACCGAATCAGTTTTTTAAATTTATTTTTCAAAAATGATAAATACAAATTTGTTTTTGATATAATTAATTTTTTTTTACAAGTTCAACTTAGTTAAAACATAAAAAAAAATTAGTGGTTTAAAATTCAAGGATAACTTAAACTTTAATAATATTGATTTTTTACTCTATTTACAAATACAATTATCAAACGTTCTAGAAAAATCGTCGCCATTTTGTTTCAAAAATAAAAACAAACACAGTTTCAAAAGAAAATTAATAATAAAAAAATAATTAATGATAAAAATAAATGATAAAAAATAAAAATAATTAGAAAGTAAATCAAGCTTAATGCCAAACAGGTGCATGAATTTATCTACAGGGTGTTCCAAACGTTTTCATACATATATGTTATTATCGAATACACGTGAAGCACATTATAGATGATGTGCTTTTAATTAGAGAATAATTTTGACCAAAATAAAGAACCTATACAGGGTGTTCCAAAAATCTCCATACATTGAAATTTACCACTATTTTTGAAAAAAAAATATACGTATGAATATCACAAAGAAATACCTAGAAAACATATTGTGAAGACTTTTGGGGCACTTCTACACAACAAACCCACAAAAAAATATCAATAAATATAATAAAATTTAATAAATAAAATTTAATTAAATAAAATTTAATAAAATAAAATTTAATAAATAAAAAATTGATAAATAAACTAAAAATTTATAAATAAAATAACATTTTATAAAAATAAAATAAAATTAAATAAATAAAATTTAATGAATAAATATATGTTCATCAAATTAAATTTTTCTAAAACTATTTTTCTTAAAAATATTTTCTTACAAAAAAAAAGGTCTTTAAAATTGCGAAGGAAATGAAATAGAACTTTGTGTTAAATTTCTTAAAACACTTTTATGGTATGAGTTTCAATTTGAATTCTATAGAACAAGAAAGGAGGGTGTAATGAAATGTGTTGAAACCTGTTCAAAAGAGAGGGGTAGTAAAAAAAACAAGAAAAGTGCCCTTAAAAATGTGTGGGGATCCGATTATGAAGGTTTTCTTTATGAACCCAGTAAACAAGGTTTTTGAAAAGTTCTGGTCCTGATGACGTTTCTCAGAACTGTTCCTTTTTTGTATTTTTGTAAAGCTTTACCCAAGTAATATAAACTGACTACTAGTTTTATACAAAACGATACCTGTCCTATAAAAGATATGAAGAGAAGAAATGACAACGAAATGTCAATTTGTAAATCTCTTCACAAAAGCGAATCTACACTTGTACAATCGTCAGTAGCTTGTGAGTGTATTTACTAGAGTGACTGTACAAAGTCTATTTATTTTAACATACCTTACACAAAAAATGCCAAACTTTTGTCAGTTAGCCAGTATCGTAACTTTGAACAACACCAAAACTAAATAAAAGTTATAATAATCCATTCAACAATAATCAAATCTACTTGGAAATTCCAAACAATGTAAAAACAAATACTTCCCCCCTCTGAAGTATACCAGTTGTATAATAATTGCATTTGAACAAGCCTCCAATTCAGTTACGCCAAAACACAACAAGCTTTTCGATCCGCAAACATCGAGTTGTTGAAAATTTCACATATCCAACGACCACACACACACACATTTGTCCGACTGCTAATATTGATGATTTGGAATATTGATCATTTTCGGTGGCACGAGGAAAACATACAAATTTACCGACGTTCCCAGAAGGCGTTAAGAGGTGAGAGGAGCGGCAATAAGAGTAAAACCCTAAACTTTAACCGAGTGCCAATCGATAAAGGCCTACAAGGGGTGAATAATATTAAAAAATAAAAATAAAAAAACACCCTAACCATTTCATGGGTCTTTAATTCATCGTGGAGAGACTTTCCATTTGCTTGATTGGAAGTCGGGTGTAAAAGGAGACGTTTCACTAAACGACCTTCTTATTCAAAACACAGTTTTTGGGAGTTTTTCTTTTGCAAATAATAAGGCAATATAAATGTATCGTGAAAATGCTCAAAACTCAATCGAGCTGTTGTTATTGTTATTAAGAGTGTCGAGTGCTTTTCAGTCGATGATTTATTTAATGGTTTTTCAAAAAAAAGGGAAATGCTTATAGAAAACAATTTCGTCAAGAGGTTTTCAAGAACCTACTTAGGCTCTACAAATTTTGAGCAACAGGTCAACATTGCGTTGTTATT